>JASTWQ010000461.1:0-148177 GCA_035220615.1 Leptothorax acervorum | reverse complement strand
CGATTATGAAAACTGATAGGATACATTTTATTAATTATTTGGTAACAGAAAAATGTAAACATTTATTAATTAGTGTTAAAAAATTTTATTATTTTGTGTTTTTGTGTGTGTGTACGGATTCTATAACTCAAGAACTAATCAACCAAATATTAAAGAAAAATATATGAAATAGGGGTAGAAAAGACTGAAAAATATAATAAAATTATAAAATTTGCCAATATTATAAAAGTCCACCCCGGGTGCTTACTGACCGATTTGCCCCAAACACAAGTTTCAGGTTTCATCGCCCACGAAATATTAGACATGAACGATAATGAAAAAACTACACTGGATTCGTGTTCAGCATGCATTACTCTTTATAATCACGTACCCGGAGATTTGGAGAGCAAATATTATTGTAGATATTACACAATTTCTACGCGCAGAAAATTTCACTTTCACCTTCCGAAAACACGTTTGCCCTCGTAAAAATCATAACACGGCAGGTAATCTGCCGAAACTCCGTTGGTTACATGGGTACCATAAGACGCGTTTACAATGTTAATAGCGAGTTCGCACAATATACAGGTTCCGAGATATTTGATTTGACACTTTTACCTCGTTGACCGATTTGCCCCGGTCTCCCCTACTTTAAAAAACAAAATATTTTTTTTCAAAATTATAAGTTTTTTGGTACCATCACCATATTTTTGTTTAGAATCTTGGAATGGAATCCTACGACAAGTAATTTTCTGGAATCGATTAAATAAATATTAGGTGCAGGTACTAAAAAAATAATAAAATAAAGTAAATTGAAATAATTATAAAAGGATAAACTTTAATCGTATTAAATCAAATGTTTATTATTGAAGTACACATACACGTACACATACACTCAAAATAATGAAGTATACATACACATTCGTTCACATAATCACTCTCATACTATTATTTACACTATTTACAGTTATATTCATATGGATGGACTAATATTCATTACTATCTTTATTGATAATAGGCGTGATGCCGGCTGTTTTAAATATATTTAAATATATTTAGTATTTATATATTTAATATTTTATTTTATTTTATTTTTTATTTTTATTTTCATTTTTTTATTTTATTTTATTTATTTTATTTAATATATTATATATTTAATATTTAAATATATTTAAAACAGACGGCATCACTCCTTATCAATGAAGATAGTGATGAAGATTAGTTCATCCATATGAATATAACTGTAAATAATAGTATGAGAGTGATTATGTGAACGAATGTGTATGTGTACTCCATTATTTTGAGTGTATGTATACGTGTATGTGTATGTGTACTTCATTAAAAACATTTGATTTAATACGATTATAGTTTATTCTTTTATAATTATTCCAATTTACTTTATTTCATTATGTTTTTAGTACCTGCACTTATTTATTTAATCGATTCCGGAAAATTACTTGTCGTAGGATTCCATTCCAAGATTCTAAACAAAAATATGGCGATAGTACCAAAAAGCTGTGATAATTTTGAAAAGAAAGATTTTGTTATTTTTAAGTACTTTTCACACATTTTATTGGTTCGCAAAAATTACTTTTTGTAGAATACTATCCCAAAATTCTACATAAAATATATGGTAATCGTACCAAAAACGTATATATCATATTTTTAAAAAATGAAAAAATACTGTATTTTTTAAAAGTACTACCTACCCATTTTATTGCTTCCAAAAAATTATGTCCGATAGGAAACTACTCCAAGATTCTAGAAATTTTTTTTCGTAAATTTACAAGAAAGATATCGGGACTGACAAAAATCAAGAACATTAATTTATTTTTTTTTATCAATGTTTCTGTCGTCATAAATCTTTCCCGAATTTTCCACAAATGTGTCTCAATGATATCTACAACATATTAAAATTTCAACAAAATCGGTTAAGCCGATCAAAAGATATGAATTATTTTCGAAATTTTTATTTTTATTTTTTACAGCAAAACAGTTCAATGTTAAAGGCTAATATTTGACTAAATTGTAAGAGACACTGATAGCAATCAAAGCAAAAAAATGAGCATAATCCGTGTGGAGGCACATTGACCCTTCTTATCCGGCTACGGCCTTATTATTCTATCTTTATATAGGAAAATATACACTCAGTCTTAGCATCAGAGCAGAGGGTAACGCAGCTGATGAACAGTACAGATAACAAACTGAATATAAAAATCTTAATTATTAATATCATTATGTTGTAATAATTGAGATTTTTATTCAGTTATGTTATCTATACTGTTCATCAGCTGCGTTACTCTCTGCTTGAAAGAGTTTACATAAAAAGCTCAGCGTTGGAAACCTCATATTATTCACAATTCTCCATTACTTGTTTTAAATCTACAGCTTCCCTTTCAGTAATAGAATGATAGTCTGAAGTAATAGGTGATGGCAAAAAATCTGAAATTATTGCACTATCATGCAGAAGCACTAAGAATTTAAAAATATATTTTTATGCATATTAAAAGATATATCAGTAATCAGTCTAATTACAAAAGAAGGTGTACCAGATAATATAAAAAAAATTGCATGCAAAACTATGAATATTAATAATGATCATTGATGTTATGTTACCTTGTGTTTACTGGGATGGTCTTTTTTTTTTTTTTTTTTTTTAGTGGAGGAAACCTTCAAAAGGCACCCCGGTTTTTCGGGGTAGTGTGACAGTCCTACTCACTAAAACCTCCATTGTGCATACGTTACCTGCTGCAATATAATGGCGTTGATTCAACGCTAGCCACGCCTCTTCGTTTAAAGTGGTCCGCCCTTCAGACATGTCAAGTCTAATCTCTGTGTAACAATAAATAACTCTACGTACATAGATTAATATCAATATAATAAAAGAAATTATTTATTAAATCTGCAAGTAAAACAATGTTATATGATATTATAATGTTAATTAGTAATAAACAACACGAATTAATAAATCGAGTGGATCGCAATTTAAACTGAGTTATGATCGCGTCGCAAAGTGACCTCAACCATATTATGGGAAGTATACTTTATAAAATATTTCTTGTTCTTTTACATGCATGCTCATTAATATAATTTACTTTTTATCTATTATTATATATTTATTTTGAAAATAGTACATTGCAAAGCAAAACCAATCTGAGTTTAACACTTTGCGACGCAATCACCTCAGTTTAAATTGCAATCTAATTTGCAATGCACTATTTTCAAAACTACAATATAATGTATAAAATTACATTAATAATAATAAATAATAATATTATTAATAATTAATAATTAATATTTTAATATAAACAAATATTAATATTATTTCAAAAAAATTAAATATTGAGATTATAGAATGGGCCCCTCCAACGCCCATTCCCGTGAGAACGCAACCAATACTCTTTTATTGTCTCTCCGAAATTTTTTTGTTACTACGTATGTTCTATA
This sequence comes from Leptothorax acervorum, assembly GCA_035220615.1. NCBI lineage: Eukaryota > Metazoa > Arthropoda > Insecta > Hymenoptera > Formicidae > Leptothorax > Leptothorax acervorum. Next base: position 144,751 of record JASTWQ010000461.1, on the reverse strand, counting down.
CAATGACGATTGCAGATAACGTCTATCATCTTATTTTATCGTTGTTTCTTTTTGCATAATGGCAGCAATAAAAGCTTACAAAGATGTGTTAAATAATGAAAAATATTAATTCAAGAAAGGCAATAATTTTTTGCTTTCTAGAATTTTAAATAAATGACGTCTCATGCATTTTACGTCAGTTGAATATTTTTCATTACAAGGATTTCCTTTCAAGGCTACAGTTGTAGCGAAAGCCGCAGCATAAATTCCGCACGAAATATAATCCGGTTGTATTATTTGTACTTTTTCACAAATTATATTATATTTCGTTATCGTGGGATAACGAAGGCGAATATATTCTTTCTCTTTAGCAGCCAATTTATCATACGTAGTAGCACATAGGCTGTCGTATGTACACATGAAGTTTGGTGCCATCAAAATAAATACATCGCCAATGATCTGTACAAGTTCCGCCAATAATTTGTAAGCTTTTATTGCTACGACTAGCTTCAATTAAGTGCGGGTATTGTAAGTATAATACACTTTGTGTTTTAAAGCAAGAAGTCTCTCTTACAATGCGTAAAAATAGGTCTAACGATTCATCATTTAATGTACTATTTATAGACAAAATATTATTCTTCACTAATGAGAGAGAAGTTATTACATCATCTAACATTTTTTTTTGTCTTTTTATGTCATCCTCAGTTAGAACTCGTTTTGAATAATCAGTTATAATGCAATCGTCATCTTGCTCCATGTCTGGAATAGCAAAAGTGGTAGTGCTTTCGATAACACTTTCCACTTTTGTCATTTTTTCGAGCCGCTTCTTGCGCTTTGATGACATACTGAGGTTCCCGAATAGGCATATTTCTAGCTGCTCTACTATCTATTATTTCAGGAACCAAGCAGTCCTCGTAGAATCGTTTAAGCAGTGGTGACATTTTTGTTTCCCAAAATCTGTCATCACGCTCGACAATCGTGTACTTTAATCCAAGGGGTGTCCACACAGCAAAAATGCAATACTTTCTTTGCGTTATGTGGAGTTGTCCCTGTACTTGGAAATAGTACGCGTGTCTTTGATTCATTCGAGTGTCATCGGTTTTATCAAATATTCTATGAATATCTGAAATCTTTTTGAGCATTGCATCGATGGGATGTACATGCCGCGCCGCATAAGGACATTTAATCTCAACAATAGTATCGTCTCCGACAATACCGTCAGGCGTCGCGGCAAGATATGGGATTGTTTCATCTATAAATATACCACAACTAGAAATTTCTATCCCTAATTCCATCTGCAATTGCTCTCGTGCCATCATCTCTTTTTGTTTACCCCACTCGACAGCAGCAGTAGTCAATCGAGGAGGATAAAGAATTGCTTTCACAAGATTTTGGCACGAAGTTGTTTCTCTTCTGCTACAAACTTTTCCAAAGTTTGAAGCAGTGAGAAGACTTCGCCGTATGTTGTGCCACTCCGGGTTTGCATGCTGATCCCGTGTAGCACATTCCAATATAGCACGATTATGTTATTGCTCTAATAACATTTCAAAATGATAACGTCTCAGCTGTTCGTACATATTATCTTGGATATCTGGCCGTTCTGCATTAGGTCCATAATCTTTATCAGCTATTATTTTAGCGGAATATTTAGATTTACGAACAGAGAGTTGTAATTCTTTCGCCGCACGTGTTCGTTGAAGTTGCTTCACATTCTTGTTTATATTTCTGTTTTCAATTATTTTTGTTTGTGCGGGTGGTTTTTTATCTATTGTATGACAAACAGAAGTTAAGGCTCGCGAAATATTAAATTGTACTACGGATGCTTTAACGCGAGTCTGATAAGAACCTTTCGTGGCATAATGAACGCGCTTGGCACCAATAAATTTACTTATAATTCCATTACAACTTTCAACGGAATTACTAGCATAGTTATAAAGTAAGCTATCGGCATTATCTATAATGCGTTTCATAGCATTTTCTAATTTTTGTAATAAACCTGCACGTTGTAATTGGAGCACAAGATTCTCTTCGCCTTCTTTCTGTTGTCCATTATAGAAATATTGAAGCCAAGCACAATCTTTATGTTCACCAAATACATGGCTAAGTATATTTTTTAAATCTTTAATTAATTTGGAAATTTTTGTTTGCCAACTAACTTCACGATTGCGGCGAAAGGTGACAGCTTTGACCACAGCGTTTCGAATTTTCATAACGCTGTGGTCAACGACCTTTTTCAATTTTGAAATATTTCTACTACCGATACTACTTGCTTCACGTATTTTATGAAAAAGATTGCGGAGAAGATGATTCGTGCATTCAATCTTCTGCACAACAATATTTGGATACGGTGGAAAATCTCTCAATTTTTTTAATACGTTACTATCACCGTCACCGATATATTTACTATAAATAAGGCCATGCATTTCTAAACTAAGTCGGAAACCTTCGAGGATTATATCACTTTCCATACTAGTGGAGCTCTGATTGCTCCCCCAATTTTTAAAACATTTATGTTCTTTTGCTACTGCATTAATTTTAGCTGCTCTCGCGCAGACAACACAATATTTATTTCGAACACCAACAAATAAGACTTTTTTAGAATAATATCCCATAATAATAGCTGCTCCAGACGGAGAATCGTAACCACCAGTAAGGTAGGATCTCTTCATCTACGAGCCGTCTGTTATCACGGGTATATGCGGAATTCCGTCTATGATATCTCCTCTTTTAATTGCCAAACATTTTTCCTCTTCGCCAGCCATGCGCATTTCTTCTTCCGCGGCGGCGGCAAAGGTTTCCGACATTTCATTATGATACTTTATATATGTTTTATTACTCATGCATGGAATATCTACAGCAGCAAGAAGTTCTTCAAGCTGCTTATGACCGGTCCCTGTCAATATAGTACCGAAAACAATACCCCTATTGACATCCAATATTCTCTCATCTGTCGGTTCACTCCAAAAGTCACCTGTGAAGTGACACATTCTACATTTGACAGAAAATTGGGTTTTCAGACCGCAACGCTTCTTTATTCCAAAAACAAGATCAATAAAACGACATTCGCCGATCCAGTGATTGGACAGTCTCTGCAATTCAACAAAAACATGCCCCAAATCGGCGATAAGTCGTCCACTAATCTCTTCAGAATACAAAGGAAATGCGTCTATATTATTATCAGTATCCAAAATAATATTTTCGACATCTTCAACGTCTTCGATATCTTGAACGTCTTCGACGTCGTTGACGTCTTCGACATGTGTGATATCTTGGACGTTGTCAACGTCTTCGACATCTTTGATATCTTGGACGTTTTCAACGTCTTCGACATGTTCGTTATCTTGGACGTTTTCAACGTCTTCGACATCTTCGGTACTACTTTGCATTCTAATTTCGGTAATTTGACATTCCGTCACATTCGTAATACAATATTCACGAACGTCTGATAGAGATCCCATTAAATCATCATCATTGAAAATATTTTCTACTGATTGAAATTTTTGTGTGCATACATCGACAGATGATTGAGAAAATGTGTTCAAAACAGATAGTGATGTCAACGTGTCGTTATTTACATTTCTGTTACCCTCGCATGCATAAAATTGGTGTGACGTACCTGGAATTTCTATTAAATCCGATCCACATTCTAATGATTCTTTTCCGGAGTCCTTATCAATTCTTTCTTGATTCACAAAAGAATTATCACAAAAAATTTTGTCACGCGTTTGTCGCATGCGGCGCAATTTTTATGATAAAGACACACGTCTTTTAGTAACTGCTTTTTTAATACTATATTTAGGCATAATGATTATACAATATGCTCTAAATAATACTAGCTGTAATAAAACACAGAATACTCTGCACTGAACAAAACACTACTCTATACACACAGTACTCTGTGCTACTGAAATCACATGAAAGCTTAGGACACGCTTAGGTTGTGTTGTGCGATATGATTGCAATCGAAAGTCGACACCCAGCGACACATTACCCGTCTATAGACATCAGTAGAAAGAGAGAGGACCATCGCCACGGCTATGTCTGCACCGTCGCGTACTCTCACGGCAGGGTCCGGTCTATCTGTATAAGTCTATGGTGTCTATAGACATCTAATAATTCTAATCATATGTTTGGATAATGGCGAACCGTGAACGTGGTAAGTAATTGTTCTCTTCATTTATATATGTATTTATATATGTATATGTATATATACGTACACATTTCATATTTATATAAAGCATTCATTTATTCATTTGTGGCGTAACATTAATCTTGTAAGCAATGATTGTTTTTATAACCTGTAATAACATCTATTTGACCTTTGTGTATTTATCGATGTATATACATGTACGTATATAAATACACGTGCAAAGATTGTATGCTGTTGACGCAGATACCCGGAGGAATGCGGAAATAGCTTTCTAGGACAAGAGAATATATATAACTGTTATAGTCTTAAACACTTTACTATATGTTACGATATATGTTGCCTGAACCGTGCCACAGAGACGAATGAACAGTGTGAACAGAATAGAAGTATAGGCGCAACAACAGCGCGTCTCAGTGAATACGGAGGCAACTATTACAGTCATTGGTAACCAAAATAATATGAGGATCGAACATGAGATTCGTAGATTCCAACACGCCCTACTCGATCCGAGCGTAATTGAATTCTTACAAGTATAATTACATAACTCTCAAACCCAATGACTCGATACATTTGTAATGTTTAGGTTTCGGTAGTGACTTAGTGAAAATGTCGGCCACCATTTCAGTCGTCGATATCGGTTTTAACGTTAGTATCCCGTTTTTAACGGCTTGTCGAACGTAATGGTGACGGACATCAATATGCTTTGTCCGACTATGGAAAACCGGGTTCTCTGACAGGATCTGCGCGCCACGATTGTCGCAGAAAACAGTGATTTTGCTGAATCCGTGATCTCCAAGCTCTTGGAGTAAGGTACTCAGGTACGCGGCCTCCTTAGCCGTTTCCGTAAGCGCCATGTACTCGGCCTCGGTTGATGAAAGGGCGACGGTTTGTTGCTTTTGGGCCTTCCAGCTTACAGCAGCTCCGCTCAGAATGAAAGAATAGCCGGTGTAAGATCGCCTATCAATCGGACAATTGCCCCAATCCGCGTCCGAGTATCCAGTCATTCCATCGTTTGTTTTTCTAAAACATAAACAGAAATTAGAGGTGCCTTGGAGATAGCGCAACACTCGTTTTGCAGCTCCCCATTGTTCTCGAGTAAAACAATGATTGAATTGAGCGAGGTAACTAGTGATGTAAGCTATATCCGGGCGTGTAGCAATAGCAAGATACATAAGGGTCCCGACAAGCTCACGGTAAGGACAGATTGTCCTGTCTTCCTCGCTCGTCTGAATTTTCTCCGTGTCCATTGCTCGTGTTTTGGCTTCTCCAGGTGTGGACACTGGGTTGCAGGATTTCATGTGAAACCGTTCGAGAATTTCCCTAATGTATTTCTGCTGACTTAGTAAGATTGTATCCCCGTCTTGAGTAATTTCAATTCCAAGACAATATTGCGCCGATCCGAGCTTCTTGACCTCGAACTCTCGAGCTAGACCGTCGCAAAATGTTTTGATCCACAATTCATCCTGTGAACAAATCAAAATATCATCAACATAAACCAAGACAATTAGTTGAGTTCCACCGCGCTTTGCAACATATATACACGGGTCAGCGTTGGTGGGAACTAATCCTAGTCGACGTATAATGGTATCCAATCTCTCGTGCCATTTTCGTCCTGCCTGTCGAAGACCATATAGCGCTCTCTTCAATAGGCAGACTTTGTTTCCGTCCTTAGCGTCTTTTAGCATCCTTGCTGCTTTAGCGCCGGAGGTGCTATTTTTTCCGTCACGTCGAATTATCTCTAGAAGAATCTTCTCCAGTATCTCTGGTTTTTCCATGAATACATCTTCATCGAGAAAACCATTTAAATACGCTGTAACAATGTCCAGCTGATGGATCTTCATATTGCCTCGTACGGCCAGTGCCATCATTAATCGCATTGATTCTAGTCTCGCAACTGGTGCAAAGGTTTGCATAAAATCAATGCCAGGCCGTTGTGAAAATCCGCGAGCGACAAGTCGAGCCTTTCGGTGGCTTAGTGTTCCATCCGGCTTCAATTTTGTTGTGAGTACCATACGACATCCAACAACAGTTCGACCTTGCGGTCGTTCAACCAATTTCCAAGTGTCCCGAGTGAGAATGCTTTTAAACTCCTTTACCATTGCATCCATCCACTCGCTCGCCTGTGGTCCAGCCAGGAGTTGTACTTCCGTCATATTTGCTGCTGCAACTACAAAATTTGCTTCGTGGAAGACATCGTCCTCCCTATCCTCATCGTCATTGTTTGGTGGCACTTCATCGTCATCTTCAGAAGTATCGCTTTCGAGCGTAGGATTTTCTTTTTGTCCTATATTGACGCCATCTGTGCTCCGCTCACTAGCTAATCGGAACTCCTTTCGGGGTCTCCCGCGGCTCCCCGTGCGTATAATGCGCGGTCTTCCGGGCGCCCTACGCACTTCAATGTTTTTGACGTCAGGCTCCTGAGGGTTCACATTCGGTTTAAATTCGATCTCTCTAACGGCTGTAGGATCTTCTTGTTCAATGTCCGAATCATCTTCCAAAAAGTTCTCAAGGGTGACCTTTTCGCTAGGGTAAGCTGAGTCAAGTTCCGTGTCGAACCTTACATCTCGAGTGGTAACCACCCGGTTGTCAGAAGGTACCCATATTCTGTAGCCTTTGGTGATCTCTGAATAGCCGACTAGAATGCCCTCTTTTGATCGCGCGTCAAATTTTCCCTTCGCTGGAGTCTTGTCGAGAACGTACGCTTTTGTGCCAACGACACGAAGGTGTTTCAAGCTTGGTGTCCTACCCGTCCATCCTTTGTACGGTGTTCTCCCTCCTAGGCTTCTGGATATACACCGATTGCGTATGTAGTTCGCGGTTTGCACTGCTTCTGCCCAAAAAGACATCTGTAAATTTCCCTGAAACAAAATGCAACGGGCCATTTCAACAAGAGTTCGATTTTTACGTTCAGCCACTCCGTTTTGTTGTGGCGTGTGCGGGACAGTGAGTCTTCTTCGAATTCCTTGCTCCTTTAGAAATGTGTCAAACTCTCCATTACAGTACTCGCGACCATTGTCGCTCTGCAGATGTTTGATTCGCTCCTCATTCTGTTTTTCAGCATACGCCTTAAACTCCTTGAACACGTTGAGAACGTCGCTCTTCTGCTTGATAAAGTAAACCTCGCACCAGCGGGTGCAGTCGTCGATGAAGGTAACAAAATACAATGCGCCTCCCTTCGACTTGACTCTCATAGGTCCGCACAGATCAGTGTGAATGATATTCAGCTTTTTCATGCTTCGAGAAGTGCTTGGAGTAAAGCTTAATGAGGTGAGCTTACCTTTCATGCACGTATCGCAGGGTGGTAGGCTGTTCGCGCGTCCGATACTCACATCAGAGACCAATTCTTTCCTCGTCATCTCTACAAGGTCGTGAATATTCAAGTGGCCCATCCTTCTGTGCCACAGCGCCAGCCTTTTCAGATCCTCATCTTCTGAGGCCGCTAGAGCCTTCCCATCTGTACCACGTACGTAATATAGGCTCCCAACACGATCAGCCATCATTTTAATTGATCCGTCCGGGGCTCTCACGATAGCTTCGTTCTTTCGAAATATGACCTCGTTTCCACGATCCGTTATCTTGGACACGGATATCAAATTCGTCCTTAAATTTGGGACCAGGAGCGTCTCTTCAAGGTTGACGGTCCTATTTGCCGATCCATCTGAAATATTCAGTTGTACAATTCCTCTTGCCTTAATATCTGCTGAAGCGTTGCTAGCCAAGTTTAATTTCTCATGCCCGATGTTCGTGACATCAACAAAAGTGTCCTTGTTATGGCATACGTGAGACGTGCTCCCGCTATCGAGGCACCAACGATCGTCCTTGTAGCTTGAATCTGTTTTGAACGCCGTGTTTTGGCTTGCTTCGCTCACTATATACGCGTCGGGTTCTTGGGCCGCCTTGGCTCCGTGACCTTTAGCGTTCCGTGGGCATTCGGTAGCTCGATGTCCGAATTTGCGACACTTGAAACATTTTATTTTGGCATCTGTATTAGTATCAGTATGATTTTCATTTCGTTGAGAGGAATTATGTTTTTTCCACGCACCTTTTGGCTTCTTCCAAGCAACCATTGCTCCAGCCGTTCCGTCGCGTTTCTTCTGGCATCGGGCTTCACTCTCTTCCAAAATCTTGACCTTGAGGGCCTCCACGTCGGGCAGCTCATCGCGGGATTCGATGGCGCATCTAAAATTTTCAAAACTCGGCGGCAGACTGTACAGCAATAAAATGCTTAGCAACTCCTGATTTACGTCTACGCCCATGACTACTAGTTTATCGACCGCGTCAAAAAAACGATTCATGTGATCGCGCACATCCTCACCTTCTTGTAATTTTTGAATTACTAACTTCTTTAATAAAGTGGCTTTCCGGGCCGGCCCTCTCGACGCGTATATACCTTGCAATTTTAACCAAATTTCACGCGAAGTTATGCATCCACGTATTTGTTGCAATTCAGGCGGGCTTATAGACAAAATTAAATCAGACTTAGCCTCTTTGTCGCCTTGTGTCCATCGATTGCGCGCCTCTCTCGACGCATCATCCGTCCCTGTCGGTGCTGGAGATTCGCCGCTCGTATACTTCCACGTGCCATTCTTGGTCATCAGTGCTTCCACTTGCATGCTCCAGGAGTCGTAATTGTCCTTCGTGAGCAATTCGATCCTCATCTGACTCGACATTATCACAAAAAAAAATCTAGATAACAAGGATTCGCAAATACACCGAATAGTCTCGATACGTATCGACACGTGATCGACTCGTGTTCGAAATATACGCGGCAACCGCACTCGGGTTGGCTCGCAATTTCCTTTCAACCGCACTTATTGCACGATTCGCATTCTGGGCCCATAACCTGTTGACGCAGATACCCGGAGGAATGCGGAAATAGCTTTCTAGGACAAGAGAATATATATAACTGTTATAGTCTTAAACACTTTACTATATGTTACGATATATGTTGCCTGAACCGTGCCACAGAGACGAATGAACAGTGTGAACAGAATAGAAGTATAGGCGCAACAACAGCGCGTCTCAGTGAATACGGAGGCAACTATTACAGTCATTGGTAACCAAAATAATATGAGGATCGAACATGAGATTCGTAGATTCCAACATATGCATTATATATATAAAACATTTTTTTGCAGCAATACCGATGCCGCTCATTCCTGGCCACATGCCAGGAAATTTTGTGCCTGGTATGCCGGTGCCCCAGAGGTGCATAATTTTTGTGCAAGCACCTCCAGCTGTGAGTATTTTTATAAAATAAATATATTTAGAGATAGTCTAAGATCCGGTATAAGAAATTTATACCCTTATTTGTTATTTATGAATGATAAAAAATATATGCTAGATAACATATACATTGATACATCGCAAATATGTTGCCGAGCTAAATCGGGTCCGGATAATGTTAAATTTGTAATTAAATTTATTCGATCAACTTCCTCGATTGGTTATTTATAAAAATTGTGCATTAGTTGAGAGAATATACCCGAAGGAATTGGAAAAATAAAGGTTGCCTACTTTCCCCTCTGCGCAGCTGTGGGGTTGCCAGGTATAAACAGGTGAGTAAGTGTTATTAATATACCCTCATCAGTGTTATTTAATCAAATTTTATATCAAATGAAAGCTTATTTAATTCACAATCCAACCGTATTAGGTTGCTTTATCAAAAAGTTGATTGCGTCCATGGTTGCCTAGATTTTAGATGTAAAGTTTTCAGCGCGAGCGTTGAGATGACAGAGAAGCGTTGCGCGCGCAACTCTATGCGACAGAAAAAGATGCAGCAAGTTCTTTTTAAAGAAGATTTTTCCGATAGCGTAAGCGCGTTTCATTGATCAAATACTGGATTCAAGTCAAATTAAATATTAACAACGATATAAAATTTTTTTCACACATTTATTTATCAGCGATTATACATTATTATGAAATAATAAGTTTTTATGTTTAAAATGTACATCTTTCAAAAGGATGTACATCTTTCAGTGCGGATTAAATACTAGTAAAAGTCAGATAGAATACCACATAATGATATCAACATTTTTTTGTTCATACATAAAAAAAAAATTTTTATGTAAAAAACTTATTCTGATTCTGACTCGTCAGAAATGCCTCCGTCAAAATCTAATTCTAATTCTTCATCGTTTTCTTTTTCCTTTGATTCTCTGAGTATATCCTCAACTTGTAAGGGTGTTGGCTACCATGTAAGCTTCAAATAGCCATCGAAAAACCAACCACAATCCTCAGGATTTAGTTTGACGCAGCATGCATCTATTGCACGAAGACACATTGAATTTACATAGATTGTGCGTAAAATTTTCTGTTTGAGGGAGATCCAGCATGTGGATCTTACGGTGATCGCATGGTGGAATCAGATTGGAGTCGATGCCTTTAATCTTCTTCATAAATTGCTCTTTGTTATTGTTTGTTGCATATGTTTTTTGGAACAGCTGATATCTAGCGTCATTAATGTTATCACAATTCTTGATCCCATACAGAAGGGCAGTAAACTCCTGAACACGTTGAATTTTTTCTTCTACGAGTACATCTACTGGGTCCGTCAATGATGCGAATATTTCCTGAAAATCCGTTCGTTTGGAAAATATTTTAAAAGGCTTGAGTTTTCCTTTGTTATAAAATGCAGCTGTATAATCACAGCCCGTAAATGCGTGGAAAGCTGGCAGACCCAAGCATAAAGTAGGACCCAACTTCATTGCAAGCTCAGTACAGTTAATACAATCAAGATCTTTCTTATTGCTTTTCTTTGATGATGAACTCGCCAACCAAATTTGAGTTTGTGGAATTTTCTGGATTGTGGCCAGTAAAATTACCAAGACATCGGTATCATTCGCTTTGACCAATATTTTCGAATTAGGTGGTGCTTTTGACAGATGAAACATTATCCGCGTATCTGCCTCTTCATGTTGACATAAATAATCTTCTTCTTGACGTTTCACGACGTGATTTTCGATTGTATGGTAAGAAAAACAGTGTTCTCCAACCGTTATAAAAATTTTTTTGTTTTGGATTATTGACGCTAGATTATCATTTTCCCAGTAATTAGCCAAGAATTGAACTAGGGCTTCTTTGAAACGGTAATTTTTAAGATTTCCGAGAAAATCGCTAGGCCTTGGTTGAAGAGGTCCTTGAATGACATATGGTGTATCGAACTCCAGCCGACTTTTACGTTCACAGTCTTTAATAGAGGGTGTTATGTGCCTATCAAAAATTATGTGTATTTCAGAGGCGTTAGTTGAGCACAATTTTATCCGATAACATACAAGTAATAAAAACCGTCTATAATTTCGATATCGATACCGGTAGGCTCAACCGTTTTGACATTAGACTTCAATACTTGGGCTAGTTTGGATTTATCAGTTTTTAGGAACTCACCAGTAAACGAGAAAAGAGCAGGCGGCACAGGCGCTAACGGAAACGTTAAGCAGTGCTCTATGTTGATGTCTTTCTCAATACTAATCGCAAGTAATCGGCCGAAGATGTCTCGTTCCATTTTAAGAACGGCTCTTTTACTTTTATCTTTGCTGGTTTGAGCTTTGACGGCGGACTGTGAAGCGAAATTTAGGATTTTGTTACGCTTTATCGGTTTTTCGAACCTTCCGGGAGTAGAATTGCATTCTGAAATAAACGTTAATTTTTGCTGACTTCCAACCGACTTAACGTTGATTAGAAAATCACAAACTTCAGGAGATGTTGCCTTACCAGTTGAAATATTAAACAGGACATTTTTATCGATACTCTCAACGAAGGGATTCAGTGTATTTTTTATAGTCTCAATAATACTCTGAAGACTTTCGTTATCCTTTTTGATTCGACTCTTCTGCAAGGCATGAGAGGTATCATCTTTTTGCGATAGACCGACATGCTCTTTAACGGTGGATATAATTTTGGTCCTCATGCTGTGACTAAGTGCCCATCTTTGTCGTGCTGATATGGACTCTGCGGCAAGATTATATGTTAATTGATTTGGCATCAGTATTAATGGTCTGTTCTAACGTCAAGTCAACAGGTGATTGGGAGAAACCACATTTAGTACGTCGGATACCAAATGCTCCTCGTCTAAATTCAGATACTACACGCGAATTGCTGTTCTGCGCCTTTATAAGATTGTTTACGTACATAATGGACCACCTGGCATAATTTGGCTGGTTCAATGAAAAGAACAAATCGGACATGTTGTAAATGGAGTCTATATAGAGCTCAAAATCACTGCACCGGATGCTTCTTGAAAATCGAAGAAACAAATTAATGAACTCACAATACTGGAGATAGTATTGAGCCGTCTTCCCATGCTCACCGAGCAAAGTTTTTTTGCAATATTCTTTGTAGCCATCTACGATTTTCCTCAGTATTTCAGGTAAGTCAATTTGGTACCCAACGAAACTTACATTTTGGTCCTTTGAAATCTGTAAAAGTTCATCCAACATCTCAGGATTTGATTCATGCTTAGACAAATACTGCTCGAAGTGAAGGATTTGTAGTGCAGCGGAAGTCAATGGATGGAGTCTCTTGCAGCGATTAAAATGCTTGCTGTCTAGAAAGCTATTGGCTGAGCCTCCTGCTAAGACCTGTGCTTCAATCAAAACGTCCACTAATCCACTGCCGTCTATATATTTACCAATGGCTTTAAAAAATGTCATCTGAGTGTGAAATGCCCCCAAACTAACGAATATATTGTCATATTTCGGCTTTTCATTTTGCTGTATTTGCATCGCCATTTTAGCTATGGCTAAGTCGTACGTGACAATTATTAATTCTTCATTACACTTCTCAGAAATTTCATTTGCCATCATGAGCGTTTCATTTACTATAGCATATGACGTTGGCGAAGAATTAATTGGAGGTAAATAATGTACAGTTTGAATTCGGCTACTATCGGTCGTAACCATGCAATTGTAGCCTAACCACATAGGTACTGAATCAAGCCGTGCTAAAGTCATCATCCACAGTAAATCTATTTCAATGGCAATATCGGTAGCACCTTGACATGTAACCATCCCCTCTTCAATGGAATCAACGGTAAGTAATTCCATGGTTGCACTAGGTTTTTGATAATATGGCCGTACCTCTCTTGAAATTTCATTAAAGCGTCGTCTTTTTCGTGATGGTGGTCTTAATTCATCATTATCGTAATGATCTTCAAGACGTAATGGTCTTGATGACGATGAAGCTCCAATATTATTCAAATCTTCATCGTCAGCGGTAGAAAATTGATATATTATACCAACGGTGTCATGCATGGTGTCTTTTCCAGACGTAGTATCGACTATCGACGAAGCGATCAAAATTGTCAAACGCTAGATGAGTGCTTCGTCCATGAACTGCATTGACACCAGATGGTATGACTTTATTTTGTTCGACTGCTGTGTAAGTCATTTCAGTCTCTAACTCTTCAGCCAAGTTATACCCAATTGTGTGACCATATCTGTTGAGTATCGTGAGAACTTGTCGTGAATTAGTCAGAGACTTCAAAGCCAATCCAAGATTTAGATTTTTATCAGGCTTAACTCGACCCTTTGTTATCACGTAAATTATGTCACTACATAGTGACTTAATTTTAACAGTGGTCTGGTTTGAATCATCAGAAGAAATATCTGGTCCTCCGATTAAATGGCGCATAAACTCATATAGTTGCTCTGGAATCTCGCATTCTCCGTTCATCACATCATCTACTGTTAAACGACTTGGCAGCTTTCGGCTGGGCATACTTTTAACACAGTGTCTCAAATCATACGCCACTTCTTGAAACCTAGTGTCCTCTTTTTCTTCTAGTTTTACAGCTTCACTTGCCAGTGTTGATATGTCCATATCATTAGGATAAATAATCTTTTTGTTATGAGGTCCCAATTGTGAGACAGTCACCAAAAAAATTTGATATTTTTTTTTCAAGATATTTCCTCCGATAAAGCGAAAATCTTTAGTGCGATCCTTGCCCGCTGCAAACTCCAACAACAAAGCTTTATACCGGGATAATAGTTGCGTGACGTACATTACTTTATGGTTGTTGATGATCTCTTGCTCTATAAATTTTTCAAGACAGTTGAACGCTAACTTGTGTATCTCTCGGTCTTCATGCCAATTGGAATAAGCGTGTTCTTCAGTTTGGCGTTTCATTCGTACTTGATATGCTGAGAAACAAGTTGGATGATACGCGACAATTTGATTCTCAAGTTTATTAAGTACCTCAGAATCATCCAATGTTGACGCAATTTTTTTAAGCTGGGTAACAGTTGCTTCGGACTTCGGAAATATTACGTTAACCCTTCGCTGACCAAGTTTCTTTTGTGTACAATTGCAAAATAAGCAAGCCACTTGTTTATTCGTTGTGGTACACGATGGCCGCGATGAGGAAGCTTCAGCAGATGCGGCATCAACACCGGGCTCCAAGCGTGATGAGGCCCCACCTAATATTACTGAATCACTCAGTGCTGTTTGGTCAGGTGTCATTGATGGGGAATCAAAATCTACCCCGCTTGACGATACATCACACGGTACCTGAAACAAATATTTTGTTGCACAAATTTAAACAATTACTTTAATTTTCACCACGGAAAATGGATAACAATTTATTAAAATGGTTTTAATACCTTTGGTAAATCCACAGTACGATTTGAAATGTTCATTCCGGTGAGATGAGCGTCAATTGTAGACATACTTGGCTCCCCCTTAAAAAGAGATACTTTCAATTAAAGAAAAAAAAATACGGAGTATTGAAAAAAAATAAAAAAATACGGAGTATTTCGATGAATTAACATTCCTCAATACGTACAGAGTGTGGAGACGAGCTAGGTGACATTTGTTGCTCCGGATTGACTGAGAGTGTCGGTACCTCCCCCCACTGGTCCGTGAGGTAGTGGACCGACTCTTCCCCGCCGCTCACGGGGGAGAGGTCCGGTTCCCCGAAACGGGGCGGCCGGATTGGGAGGAAGAATGGGGGGTCAGCGAGGAGGAGCTGTCGAGGGCCATTCGCAGGGTCAGGAGAGGGAAAGCGCCTGGCCCTGATGGAATTCCAGGGAGAGCGTGGACCTTGGCCGCTGGGGGACTGGCCGGCGGAATGCGCCGGCTGTTTACCGCGTGTCTGCGGGCCGGTCGGTTCCCCGACAAGTGGAAGGAGGCCAGCCTAGTGCTCCTGCCGAAGGCGGGCAAACCCGCGGGTTCGCCGTCCGCCTACCGGCCCGTGTGCTTGCTGGACGAGGTGGGTAAGATACTCGAGAGAGTGATTGCCGAGCGCCTCGCCCAGCATCTGGCCCGGATGGGCAGAGAGGGTCTCTCGGATGACCAGTTCGGCTTCCGTACCGGGAGGTCGACCATCGACGCGATTAAACGCGTCCTCTCCCGGACGGAGGCTGAGATTGAGGGGGGGAGAATCGTCATGGGCGTCTCTTTTGACGTCGAGAATGCATTTAACTCTCTCCCCTGGCCGGTAATAGGGGAGGCCCTGCTGGTCCGCGGGGTCCCCCTTTACCTCATTGAGGTCATCCGAGATTACTTTCGGGCCAGAGGTCTAACGTACACGGACCGGGACGGGGTGCTGAGGGCCCGGTTGGTCGAGTGTGGGGTCCCGCAGGGTTCTGTGTTGGGGCCCCTGCTCTGGAACGTCGGGTACGACCGGGTTTTCGGCATCGCCCTCCCCGAAGGCTGCTGGCTCTCGGGTTACGCGGATGACGTGTACCTGGGAGTCAGCGGGGAGGGCTGGCGGGAGGTAATTAGGCTGGCCAATGTGGCGGCGGGATGCGTGGTGCGCTCCATCAGGGGACTGGGCCTGAAGGTGGCCCCGCAAAAAACGCAGGTGACCGTGTTTTACGATCGCCGCGCGCGGAGCTCACCGCCAGAGGGGCTCAGTCTCCAGTTGGAAGGAGTGAGAATCCCGATCACTCCTCACCTCAAATACTTAGGGGTATGGGTGGACGGTACTAGGAGCTTTGGCGAGCACGTCGCCCGCGTGGCCCCTAGAGCCAAGCAGGTGGCCAACGCCTTGGCCAGGCTTTTGCCGAACATCGGCGGGGCCGGAGGACGTGCTCGTCGCCTCTACGTGGCGACGGTCCATTAGGTGCTGCTATACGCAGCACCGATTTGGTGGAGGAAGGTGGGGGAGACCCCCCGCCTTAACAGGCAGATGGCGGCTGCTCAGCGCATTATCGCGCTGAGAGCCGCCAGGGCCTACAGGACCGTCTCCCATGTGGGGGCGACCCTCCTGGCGGGAATCCCCCCCCCAGTACACTTGCTGGCCGAGTCACACGCCGAAGTGTACGAGGCGGTCAGCGAGATCAGGGGGGAACACGGAGTAGTCCTGCCGAGGGCCAGGAGGGCGTTGAAACTCCGAGCTAGGGAGACCCTCCTCCGCTCGTGGAACGAGTGGCTGCGAGACCCACGACAGCTGTGGGGGAGGTGGGTCATAGAGGCCGTTCAACCGGTACTCGAGGAGTGGGTGGAAAGCACCAGGGGGAGGAACCTGGCCTTCCACGCGGTGTTATGACGGGCCATGGGTGTTTTGGCTCATACCTGCACCGTATCGGGAAGGAGCGCACAACGCGCTGTTGGCACTGCCCGGAGGAGGCGGACACGGCGCAGCACACGCTCGAGCACTGCCCAGCGTGGGTAGAGGAGCGCCGTGTCCTCCGGGCATGCATGGGACAGGACCTCTCCCTCCCGGCCGTCGGTTCGGGTCACGAAAGTTGGAGGGCGTTCGTCTCCTTCTTCGACAAGGTCATGTCGCGGAAGGAGGCGGACGAGCGGGTGAGGAGGGGGGAAGTCGCCCCTCCTCAACCCGACAGCGACTAGGGGGGGGATCACATCGCATCCACCGGACTCCCCCCCGTGCGCGTGTATTGACGCAAGTCAGAGGGAGGGAGGTGGCGCCGGGGGGCGGATTCCCAAAACCTCCACGGAGGGGGGGATCCTCCCTCTCGCCGCCGGTCACTGCCGAACAGGTCGGCGGAGGAGGCGGGCCGGGGGGGGCTTGGGCCGATTCACCCACGGGGTTTCGGCCACGGGTGCCCCCCCCTTCGGTCCGTCGGGGGGGTTCGGCTCTGGGACTTTTGGGTCTCGGACCCGGGCCCCCCGAACCGTGGGAGGGAGAGAATGGTGGCTTTATGCCAAGCCCTGTCTCCCTCTCGCGAGCGGGCGGCGGGGGTCCGGGCCCGGGGGGCGGGACTCCGACGGGTCTCCGCCCCAGGGGCTTGACACCCGCCTGCTTCGAGGAAGGCGCGGGGAGGGGGGCGCTTCACGCGGGCGCTGACTCCTCCCCTTCTCGCCCGGGGGGCGGGTGTGCGGTCGGGGTCTACCGCTCGCCCGCTGTCGCTGTCCACGCCGGGCAGTGACAACCCCGGAGGGAGGGGTGGCGGATGAGGGTGGTGGCACTCATCCGTCACAAATTAGGGATTCTCGCTACGGCGAGCGCGTGGGGAAGCTCGTGGATGTGATCATGGCGTTTCCCAGGGCTCCCCCCTACACAGCGCAGTGTTAGGGTCACTCATGGGTGTTTGAGCTGGTAGGAATCCGGCACTCCCCCGTCCTATCCCCGAGGGCGGGGGGTCTTCCCCCTCTAAACATCCGAGGGGGTCGCTGGGCCATATACCGGGTTTCGGCCCGGGAACCCAGCGGTCGAAGATTTCACCCATGTAAAAAAAAAAAAAAAAAAGAGTGTCGGTACCTGGAAATATTACATCACATCAGTAAGTTTTGAATATTCGACAAGTGGTTTCGCAACGTGGTCGGCGAGAGTATGAGCAATTTGCTTATTTAAATAGGAAACTAAATTTTTTGTACTCACATTTTGCTTCTTGCAAAATTGTGCGTATTCATCATTATATTACTTGCTTAGAACAGTTACTTTTTTGTAGCAAGTAGAATGATAACCAACATTATCAATCGATTCCAAGCATAACCTAACTTCACCATGCACAAATTTTTTTTTACTCCGAAACAGTAACTTTAAATAACAATTCATAAAAGATTCATTATTAAAGTCAATAATAGAATTCTTTAAACCACATAAAAAAAACACTTCTTCATTTTCAACTACACGTAATTTATCATCAAGACCGATATTTTTTAAGACCGTAAACGCAAGAGCAAGTTTGTTTACAAAACAAAACGCGTAAAAATGATTAAATTTAATTACAAATTTAATCATTTAACATTATCCGGACCCGATTTAGCTCGGCAACCTATTTGCGATGTATCAATGTATATGTTATCTAGCATATATTTTTTATCATTCATAAATAACAAATGAGGGTATAAATTTCTTATACCGGATCTCGGACTAAGAGAGAAAGAGAGAGAGAGAGAATTAATTTTACTATTTAAAAATAATTTATTTTTTTAGGCTCACATCAAAGCGGATCGTCGGATTGTCGTCGACGTTATCGCCAACGTCGTCGTGAGCGGCGGCAACAGCAACAGCAACAGGTGCAAGTGCCTCCGCTACCACCGCCGCCGCAACCACAATGTCCGCCGCCGCCGCCGCCGCCACCACAATGTCCGCCGCCGCCGCCGCCACAATTTCCACCGCCGCCGCCACAATTTTCACCGCCGCCGCCACAATTTCTACCGCCGCCGCCACAATTTCCACCGCCGCCGCCACAATTTAAAAATAGGGGTTGGGGGGGGGGGAAGAAAGGGGCAAAGAGGTCGAGGTGGAAAAATATTTCAATTTCATTTCCACTAAAATATATAGATATATATATATATATGCATGTAACATGCAACAATATGTTTCTTATAATGCATGTACTTTGATATAAAATATATATATATATATAAAATAAATTGATTTTGTAATTTTTTTATTAATTTTTAATTATACATACACACACACACACAAACACACATAGATTCTTCTTATTTTTTAAAATAATCTTTATTTTTGTTCTTTCTTTACATATGCATATACATATACAAAAAAAAATAAAAATAATATGATAGCTGGTTGGTTTTTGCTGACATTATCTCTCAATATTTGCATCCGTGCGCTCACGTATTAGTGTTTGTACTTTGTACATGGATGCTACTACATATGCGATGTAAGAGAGACAAAGATGGAATAATGCTCTCGACTTCTTGTCAAGCAGTCAGTATGTTACCACGAAAATTTCCCCAGCTTCTTAGATCTAGTGAGAACCGTAATAACAATATTTTAGCCAAAATATCGAATGAATCTTATTCCATTTAGGATATTCTTAATTAGTAAGTTCATCTGTAGAGCGCTAAAGAGCCCGATTTTGCATATTTGCTCTTAAAAATTTATAATAAATTAAATACGGACTCGCGGCTAACCCAACCTTACCCGTTGCTAGCTGCCCATTCCCCCAAGTTTATTAAAAATTTTTATTTTTACCTTTTTTTCATAAAATAGCTTTTTAGCGCACTACAGATGAGCTTACTGATTAAGAATATCCTAAATTGAATAAGATTGATTCGGTATTTTGGCTATAATATTGTTATAGCGAATCCGTAATTCCAGGCCGGCCGATAGGCGTCTCCACCGTGTCTCCTGCCGACCCTTAAGGATAATGTGATCTTCAATCCGCTTAAGCACTGCCTTAAACTGTCGAAAATATAGTACATTGAGTGGCTGAAGGTAAGGTTGTAACCGGACACGTAGGTGTACGCGCGATACGACTCATTCGTTTAAATCTCCGAAAATGTTAAAAATTCGTGAAACACGGTCGCCACTCGATTTTACCCGTTAAACCGAGAAAGGTAAGTATACTACTAACCGTATCTGTCGACTAATTCCCCTTTTTCTCTTTTTCAGGTGTTCCGGACTGCTGCTGGCCGCACGGCGTATCGTCACACACGGATGGATCTCCTTCGTAGAAGCCGCTTACTACCAACGATGCTCTGGACCACTGGATCGTCGCGGATGTCACTCCATCAGGATCGTCGCAGAATCTCAGGTAAGTATCGTATACCGTATACGTATAACGTAATTAATGTGCATTGACTCGCACTTAATTTATTGTAGGAACGGTGATCTCGCATGTATCTACCGCTTAGAAGGTGACTCAGGACAGGTCACAGGATATCGTCGAATGATTTCATACACTGAGGATATCACTTTCGTATAACAATATATTTATTCAATAAATTCAGAATAAATAGTCGTTCAGTTCGATCAACGATGATTTACAGTCACTCGTGGTGTATCACCGTTATCGTATATCACAATTCGCGTGTCGCGTGTATAATTCGACAATTCTCGAATAATCACGAATGTTCGTCCGCAACATGGGTGTCACCGGTCGTTACGAGAATATATGATATTCTCCCGCGTGATTGTCCTGTTTCGTATACGGATTTATGTGTTCGCACTATTCGTTGTAAGTCGCACGCACTTGTCGACGTTACGTGATATATCCGGATATCGCTCCGTACGCGGGTCTCGTCGGTTGTAATGAGAGACTATGAAATTACGGCTATGTGTCAAACTATGTTACCGTTCCTAGCTCTCCCGATCGACTGCTCTCGAGCGCTCGCTCGCTACGTCGCACGTCCCCACGCAGAGGATTACCCCCACTCTTGTTTGTCTCGGGTGATGATGACGTCACATCGCCTGATCGTTGCTACGCAGGAAATCGATAAGTCCGGCAAACACGCAGGAATGTCGTATTATCGATTTTCGTACCCTCGTAATACTGGAAACGTATCTCGGGATGTATATTTGAGAAATTACATATGACATATTACGTGAATTCACAGGTACGGCGCAATTTCGTCATTTATGGACATATAACATCGCCTTTTATCACCGATGATTCTTATCTACTAATATAACGGGAAATAACGCATTTTCCCGGCGATGACGTTCATGCAGGAAGTTAGTTGCAGAACGATCAAATTTAAACTGCAACGCGATAGTTATGCTAATTGGCATCCCTTAAGGACCCTCCGAACAATTATTTCAATTTTTTCACATTCTGCGGTGGTCTTCCTGCAGAATCGTCGGACTAGAACGGGACCTTGACAGACGTGTCAGTTAGGCTCTCGCGAACGCACCTATGATGGACTTTTCCTCGGGGAAGGTGTCTGCAACAATTTTGTTGCAGAGGGTTCGCAGAACGACGGGAGTCGGTCCGTGGGCTTCCTTGGGACTCAGCGAAGTCATCCCTGTCATTTGTTCCTGTAGAAGATGTTCCTGCAGGAAGTTGACTGCAGCCAGGTCGGATCAGGGTGAAACTCGGTATGGGGCCTAATTAGGACCTCGGTAGGCCATTGGTAAAGGTCATTTGTTCGCGCGAGGTCTCTGCAAGATTTTCGCTGCAGAGAGGTTAGGGTTCTCGGAGAGCGCTATGTACGTCTTCTCCGACGCTCGATGAACACGCTGGTTACGTTCATTGACCCGGATTGTGTCAATGCAATGATCTCATATCGTACGCGTCGGACTTTGTCGGACTCGTTATCACGGTATGCATTGACGTGTGATCGGCTTGTATCTACGCGGTTGTCGACGTATCAGGCCTAATTTGCTTGTACACGCGGCAAAGGATGCACTTGACATACGCTACCGCGTAATTAACGCTGAATCACGGGTTTTATCCCCTATACACTAGTAAACTACTTTATAATTACGTCGCACCACGCAACGTACGATAAGAATAAATGAAAAATCATAATTCAGGGGAAAAACCAAAAGAAACCGTAAATTGAATCTAAACACGCGTCTATACGCGACCCTTAAACACTAACGACTTAATATCTACTGTGTCAGTCTTTTGACGACGCGCTTAATAACTATACGATCGATATATATATATATATACTGCCTAAGTGGCACGCAAAAACGATAAAGATATACTATAATTTGCCTTAGTGGCACGCAAGATATGGGCTATAACGCGAAACAAAAGGAAAATTTGCACAAAGCGAAAAAATAAAATTAACATTATATTACATCGCGCCCATTTATCGATGTAATTTTGGAATGCGCCGAGCGCTGTTCGACTCACTCGGCCTCGGTGTCCGTGTTGGTATCAGTCGGCGGCACCGCTGCAGCCTCCGGCTGCAAGGTGTGCATCCAGGAGGGATGACCTTGACCGTATATTCCATGTCCGTAGGTTTGATGGAATCTATATGAGTTCTATCACGGTATGTACCGAGAGAGTCAACCAGAAGCAGAGATTTCTTTTCTGCCTGTGGGAAGAACACGTCTTGAAAAAATTGCGTCATAATTTGTTTTGTGATCGAGCCTGACATCGAGGCCACTCGAACGAGGTTTTGTGGTTTCAGCATGTGATCTGCCACTTGCACTCCAAACTGACTTTTTGGTTCCTGGTAAATCACCAGCAATCTTGGAAAAACGTATCCACTAGCTGAAATAATGGGTTGGATAATGTATGAATGTATTCACGTATTCACTTCGCACCGAACTTCTAATTGACTTCTCTCCCTTCTAATACAGAGTTCGCGATGAGTGAAGTTCTTACCGGATACTACTTTGATCGGTATTATAAATCTGATTAGGTTGTATGGCTTTTATCAAGGGTATCACATCATTGCGAAACTCATCGCATCTTTTTTCCACGTCGCCTTCTTTGTCTCAGGTTTTAATGCTTATAACTTTCGTTATTGCTCTTAATCCAAGATTGTGTCGCTGTTTAAATCTTGCTACCCACCCATGGATAGATGCAGTGAACCTGGTGAGTCCAATTTCTCGAGCCTTTTCGAGACCCCAAGCTCGAAGATCGTTGTCGTGAACATTAGCGCTTAAATCAAATCTTGCCAACCTGAATTTTTTGCCACATAGTCGTCAAGTATTTGAAGCTTTGAGTGCTGGTCTTCCTCTCCTTTCTCAACCAACTGACGTAGATATCGTAAATGATGTCTGTCTCGCACAATACGATAGCGTTTACTAACTGTATTGAAACTCAATCGTTTCGTTTTCCCAGAACTTTCGAAGTCAATAATCTCTCTCGCTTTTTCCAGTGGAATATCAACCCACTTCTTTCTCTTTGGTGGACTTGGTAGATAACCTGACGACTGGCTTCCACTTAACATCTCTTCTTCAGGTTCTGGATCGACACACAGAGAAAATTTTATATTAATTTGTAATACAATTTTAAATTACACTTTACTATGTTTTGTATTACCGGTGGACCATCATGACTTTATAGAATAAATTATAGTACAACATAGTAAAATCTTAAAACTAACACTTAACTGCACCTTCATCATCACCAGTTTCTCTTGGCAGGTCTTCTTCTGCGTAATCATACTCTTCGATGTAGTCTATTGTCTTTTCGTGGAATATATTTCTTCCATTTGTTGCCACCGTGTCATCAATCAAGTTGATTATAAATACAGCTGCATTTTCTCCTGTATAGATATTTCTGTAGATCTCCTCTTGTGTTTGTAATGGCTTACGATTATACTCGCGATATTTGCAGGATTCATAGTACGTTAATGAGAATAAACGTTTCTCGTTACGTAGTCTTCACAGGACAAACAAAATGTCTAGATGACACGCTAGATAATGATATACAGTAATACCTCTAAAGGTTGCTCTGGCAACTTTGTTACATAACCTTTGATCTGGCCTAGTACGTCGTAATCTCGACCTATCGATCTATCTCGATATATCTAGAAGATTTATTTTTTAATCAGCTCGCGTCGAGATGTTTATTATAATGTCTAAAGTGGCCGCAATTGTGATGTGACATTGAGCGAAGTCCCTTATGAGTAAAACTTTAAATGTGTGCCACTTCCGATATAACTAACGATGGCAGATAATTATTGCATTTTTGTACTTTATACATCAAAACTTTTCAAACAAACCACAGCTCTTCTGCAATCGCAAGCGTAACTTGCGCTAAGTTCCTCGTAAGTATTACATTTAACCGTCACGCGGCGCCACGTGTTTTCATGCACGAAGCGAATAGCGAATAATACGCGAGGTACGTTATAATTACGCCGCTCGCGAAATATAATACGATATCTAATACGAACTTTAATAATATAAAAGAGATAATATTGTAACGATGCACCCCCAAAAATTGTATCGTTCCGGCCGTCCACCAGCCGAGCCGCCCGGCCGACCACCCGTCGGGCGAAGAAAGGGGGCGGAATGCCCCCACACATCTTTTTAATTTAAACAAAGTCGGCGCACTCGCCGCCGGATATCGATTCGGAGCGACTGATCGATATCCGAGAGCGCCCGAAACTTAGCGAGTGCGTTCACGACGCCGGAGCGCTCGTCGCCCCTACCGCTCCGGCTCGGCATCCCCGCCACGTGCGCCTCCGCGTCGGCGATACCCCCGCTACAGGGATAGTGAATCGAGGGGTATAAAAAGGCGACGATTTCGCCGAATTAGGAGACTCCGTCGTGAGACAGCAAGCCGTTCCGACCTGTCCGCTGCTCACGACTCCCGGTCTCGATCCTGCTTTCCAGCTACCAGCCGTGCCGACGAGGTCGAGAGTACTCGGTCTTTATTTGGGAGTTCCCATAAGTCGACATCGCTTTCCTGAGCCCCGGTCGTGCTGGCGAGGCTGAGAGTACTCGTCTCCTCCGAGAGTTCTCGGTAACCAGCACCGCCGCTCATCCCACGCAAAAGTCCACGTCCCGTACAGAGCGTTCTCCGTACGCCGGGCGTACCCGGCCGTGGTCTTTTTCCTCGACGCGCACCGTACAGAGCGTGCTCTGTCCTGCCGGGCGTCCTCGGTTGCCGTCAACGTGTACTGTGGAGGAGAGTACTCCACCCAATCGGGTGTTCCCGATTACACGTGCTTCCTGTCATTTTTGACAAGATTCTCGCGCCGCGTATAC
Organism: Leptothorax acervorum; assembly: GCA_035220615.1. Taxonomy (NCBI): domain Eukaryota; kingdom Metazoa; phylum Arthropoda; class Insecta; order Hymenoptera; family Formicidae; genus Leptothorax; species Leptothorax acervorum. The sequence continues at coordinate 119,846 of JASTWQ010000461.1, read as the reverse complement.
CACGCGCCATTCCAACGCGCTCGTCTAAACAGCCCCGCGTGCTGTACACGCCTCGCGCCATTGTAACGCACATCTAATAGCCCCGCGTGCCGTACACGCCTCGCGCCGTTCTAAGACATTTCCACGAATCTCCTAAATTAGGCTCCGCCCACGTGCACGCGTTACTTTCACTTTTACGCGCCGCCCCACGCGGGCTATCGATCGCATCTTCCGTCAACTGTCGCCGCGGGTCGATCATACGAACGCGACGTACTACTACGCCCCGCCTTGCGCTCGCATTTAACTTATCTTGTCAAACGCAATCAAAAGACTTGTAAGAACGCGACATTGTTATAAATTATCTTCAATAAATATATTCGATAAGAACCCGAGTGTAAGCGCTTTTTCCTCCGCGCTTTCTTCTCGACCCTGACCACGCCGCGAGCTAAGATCCGAGCTTCGGGAATACAGGTTGTTTTAATATAAAAATAATACGCCAAATAACGCGGAACGCTAATTATAATCACGAGAATATCGCAAAGATTGAAAAAAACATAATACGGAGAATAACGTAAATCGCGAAATATGACAAAGAGAGTACAGAGTAAAATACCTGAAGGTGGGTGAAGTCCCGCGCCCCGCTGGGCGCACGCAAGATAATCTTCGCACCCGCGAGAGGATTCCGTCGCCCGAGGGCGAAACACGCGGCGATCACTAATGAGGCGCGAACTGCGCAATTATCGCAATTAATACGCCGATCACGAACTATTGCTGAACCTTGCAGCCGGAGGCTGCAGCGGTGCCGCCAACGACCGAGCCGAGTGACAGCGAGGCCGAGTGAGTCTCCCAGCGCTCGGCGCTTACATTTCCTTTGCATTTAGTTTATAATTATTCTTTTGTCGCGTAAGGGCATGGTACCCTTTATTTATTTTATTATACGCGCCGTTCAGTTTATTCTCGTTAATATTAAGCTCTAAGATTAAGTTACGTTTGAGATGTCTCGATCGCGCGAGCGTCCATACATATATACATATAGTATAATAACATATAACGGTTAAACACGCCAAGCGTGTCGCGCCTTAGCGTAGATGTGTGTCGAGCACCGCGCCCGACACCGCTTAAGTATTATTTTCTCTTCCTTTTGGTTTTTCCCCAATTAAGTTGTTTTTATTTTGTTTTCATCCGTTTACATGCGGATAGCGCATAACCGCGTTAAAAGGGGAAAACCCGTGATTCAGCGTTAACTACGCGTAGGCGTAGACAGTCGCGCGTGTCAGAGCGCGCGTAACAGACACGGTGTACATTCGAATCGCGTCACACCGGATATACGCGAGAGACAACACCGCCGGGTGATTGTCGAGCGTCAGTATAGATCGACGGAGTGATCGTCGCGGCCGACGAGTCCTCGTGCACCCCGAATCGTGCACACACGTCATCTACAGGAGAGGACCATATAGAGAGGTATAATAGGTCGAGAGTAACACGCCTAACGTGTTCCTGACGACACCTGGTGAACGCGCGGCAGAGCCTTGCACGAACATCTTCTCCTGGAGGCGACGTTCCCGAGGTGTTAATTGAGTGTCAGCGGACACCGTGATCGCGGTCCCGACAAAGTCCGATGCCTGTGCAGAGAGAAAACTGTACAGACACTATTCAGGAGAACGGATGTTACCAACGTGTTCTTTGGACGTCAAATAAGACGGTGACAGGGGTCATTTGAGATTTCGGTCGACAGTTAGGTAAATCTCTGCACAGACCTCGCACAGACAAACGGCCATCGGCGATGGTCCATTGAGGTCCCCAATAGTGCATATACCGAGTTTCACTCTGATCCGACCGGGGCATAGCCAATACCCTGCACGAGTATCTTCTCCTGGAACAACCGACAGGGATGAGCTTGTTGGGTCCCGAGGAACCCCGCGGACCGACTCCCGTCGTCCCACGGACCCTATGCAACGAAGTCGACATGCGGACCATCCACAGGGAAAACAACAATATAGGGGTGGCCGCGAGAGTCTAGCGATAGCGTCTGTCAAGGTCCCGCTCGAATCCGATGATCGGGTAGGAAGATCACTGTACAAAATTTATATCGAAAAATAAACATTTAGAACGTCCCTAGGGGATGCTAAGTAACATAAATATTGCGTTCCCGTTGACGTCGTACCGTCCTACGGCTAACTTCCTGCACGAGCGTCATCGCTGGGAAAACGCGTCATTTCCAGTGATATTAGTCGATAAGGATCATCCGTGATGAGAAGCGATTATCGCGCATCACTAAATAGCGAAATTGCGTCGTATCTGCAAAATCGTGTAAAATCATGTTACATGTCATATATGAATTCTCAAATATATATTCAGAGATAGTTTCCAGCATTTACGAAGATACAATAGACAGTCGTGCGACATTCCTGCGTGTTTGTCAGACTTGTTTGTCCGTTACGATCAGGCGATGATCACGTGACACGGCTGACGCAATACCAGGAGTGGGGGTACTACGCAGATGGGGAAGTGCGACGTAGCGAGCGAGCGCTCGTGGTCAGTCCGCCGGGAGATGTAAAGCCGTCAACACGTTTTCTCATGACAACCGGGGAGACCCGCGAACGGAGCGAGATCCGATGTGTCGCGAAAATATTATAATTTCGGACACTTGTAAAAATTTGTACACGATATACGTGTGACCGTGGTCAGTCCGCCGAGAAATGTAAAGCCGTCAACACGTTTTCTCATGACAACCGGGGAGACCCGCGAACGGAGCGAGATCCGATGTGTCGCGAAAATATTATAATTTCGGACACTTGTGAAAATTTGTACACGATATACGTGTGACCGTGGTCAGTCCGCCGGGAGATGTAAAGCCGTCAACACGTTTTCTCATGACAACCGGGGAGACCCGCGAACGGAGCGAGATCCGATGTGTCGCGAAAATATTATAATTTCGGACACTTGTGAAAATTTGTACACGATATACGTGTGACCGTGGTTAGTCCGCCGGGAGAGCTCGTATAGGTAACACATTTGACACGTATACGAAGTTCTCTATACAACCGGGGAAACCCGAGTACGGAGCGATATCCGGAAATATCACGTATCGGCGATAGTGCGTGCGACACATATGAATAGTGCAAAGTTTCACATCCGTGTACGAAACGAAAGACAATCACGCGGGAGAATACGTTATATTCTTACAACGACCGGTGACACCCAAGTTGCGGACTGAAATTCGTATTTATTCGAAAATTGTCAATTTTCCACGCGACACGCGAATTGTGAAATACGACGACAGTGATACACCTAGAGTGACTGTAAATCATTGTTGATCAAACTGAATGACTATTTATTCGAGTTTTGAAGAATAAATACATTGTTATACAAAGAGATATCCTGAGTGTCAGAAATCATTCGACGATATCCTGTGACCATTCCTGAGTCACCTTCCAAGCGGGAGATCCCTCGATTATCGATATTTCTGCGGAAATTAAGTGCGAGTAAATGCACATTGCTTACGCTATAAGCATATCGTATACGATACTTACCTGAGATTCTGCGACGATCCTGTGGGTGCTTCATCCGTGACGATCCAGTGGTCCAGCATCGTTGGTAGTAAGCGGCTTCTACGAAGGAGGTCCATCCGTGACGAGACGCAGAGCGGCCAGCAGCAGTCCGGAACACCTGAAACAAAGAAAAAGGGGAATTATTCGACAGATACGGTTAGTAGTGTACTTACCTTTCTCGGTTTAACGGGTAAAATCGAGTGGCGACCGTGTTTCACGAATTTTTAAGATTTTCGGAAAGATTGATGAATGAGTCGTATCACGCGTGACCTAACGTGTCCGGTTACAACCTAACCCGACAACGTAATGTGCGCGACGGACACACGGCCCTCACGCGAGCCGAAATTGCGAGAACCTTCGATCGTGTGCGAACGCGAACATGGCAGAACTCGCGAGACACTTTCCCGTCGCAATCACGTTATCACTTGCGCTTCGCGTACCCTGGTACTCGGGGGCTTTCCGGCGCTTCCCTGACCGCGGATCTCCACAGGCTCGCTCCGATATCTACACCCACGACAACCGCGTTCGGGGTCCCTCGCGCTTGATGTCGACCGCCAACCGAACAACGAAAAGTTACGCCGAGCACCTTGCAACGGCTAACGAGAAACGCGAAAATGTGGCGCGTCGACAGCAGAGGGGGAGCGTGACCCCTCGCAGTCCGATCGTGGCTTTACCCCAGCTAGAAATGAATGGTCGAATCGACGTCGATTCGACGTCGATGATACTGGTCGATCGACGGTTTTTTTTTGTAGTCGATTCGACCTAAAAATGGGCTCAAATTTCGACTAGTCATCGACAAGTCGACAAGTCGATTTGACGTCGATTTGACGTCGATTTGACGTCGATTTGACGTCGATTTGACGTCGATTTGACGTCGATGATACTGGTCGATCGACGGTCGAAATTTGTAGTCGATTCGACCTAAAAATGGGCTCCCTCGCGAACGCGGCGAGAGGAGCTTGGCCCGATCGTACTTTGTTTACCGGTCCGCGCTTGCGACGCGAGACTTGCAGCGACGAGTTCGAACTCGGAACGGAACGAGTTCGAACTCATCGACGCATTCGGTCGGAACCCGCGGTAGAGACAATACGGTTTTCGTTGTTCCCCGATTTTTCAGTTTGGACTCGTGATATTTTACATACGTCGACAACTTATAACCGTGCGTTGTAAAGATTATTCGATCGGAAGCGTTATTAGGAACATTGCCTCATAAGTTACTCATATAGCTATATTAACTCCTCGTTAGCATTATCGTGTACGGTGCGCGGCATTCTTCGAGTGATCTTAGTTATGCGTGCCGGCGAGGCGTCCGCGATATACACGCCTCGCGATCGCACGCGGTGCGTTCCTCTTGCCCGTTACTGACAAAGAGGTGGACGCGTGTTTCCTCCGCGGAACTCCAACGAGAACGAGCTTCATCTCCGCTAACACCCTGAGGCACACGACACGACGCGGTTCCTCGAAGGACGGTTACGAGCAGAGCATCCTGAGGGATCCCGTTCCATATCCCGTGACGTCATTGTCCTCGACGGTCCTGCTGCAACGCTAAGTACCTCAATCCGATTCTTCGGATAAGCGTGTACCACGCTTTGCATGCTCTTTCGAGTTTATTCAACTAACTTCGAATAATTCTGTCTCGCGACATGTGCATTAGTCAATCGATTTGTATTATTCGCGAAGGGCTCGCGATAGCCATGTGCGTGTAGTAGTGCGGTATTACACTCATCTCATTTGATCTGGAAATTTCGTGTGTTCTACGCGATCGGAATTTTCCACCGCCCAGGAATCACTCTAAGTTCCGGTGGTATTTACAATATATATATATTGTAAATACCACCGGAACTTAGAGTGACTATATATATATAGTCGTCATCAATATCACTTTGACTCGAGTAGCCCCCTCGTCGCACCGTTGTTTTTCGGGCTGTGTAAACGTGCTACGCCTAACATTCTCGTTCGCTCGGTGTTATATATATATTTATTAATCCACTTGCGGTATACAATTAGCATTATTCCTGTCATTAATTTACTAACAAAATACTATTCGACTACTTTCTTACATTTTGCACTTGCGTCACACTTTACTTTGATACATTTGTATTTCCTTTCTTGCATTACTATACTTATTGTTTACCGCAACCCGCGACATTTTAATACTCGTGCTTTACACCGTACGCACCTATTATATAATTTATTGCATTGATTTATTTATTGCTCTCTCTCTCTCTCGTACTTTTTAAACAATTAAAGTAAACTTGAAAGATCAAAACTAATACTGTTTATTATTGCGAATACTATAAATACATGCAAATAAAACTATGAATTAATATATATGACGACAAGCTTTCCAAATAAACGAAATAAAAGCTTTCAAAATTGACCGAAAACTATCCTTTTCCCTCGACAATAAACAAACAGCCATAAAACCAAGCCTAAACATACGGGAAAACAGCCGTTTAACGACTATCGAAAAAAGGTGAAAACGTTCCTTCCGTAAGCAAATCTTACTTTTCGGTCAATTTTACGACTTTCACGAATACGTCAAACGTTAGAGCACAAGTACAGAGCGAATAATAAGAAAATGGCACGCACAACAAAATAGGCTTGTCAACATGTCACTTTCCACGAATATGGCTATTTTCTCGCCTTATAGTTCTTATTTCTACCGATTCTACCGATGTCGGTCGCCACCGTCAACGCGGAGTTCTCGGCTCAGGGCCCAGGAGCCTTAATTTATGAGGATAGGTGCTCAACTGTCTCCTTACACTTCTTATCGCGTTTCCCATAACTTCCATCTTCTTGTTTTGGTATGGAGCATTCTTCAACCATTGTCCTGCATATAATGACAAATCCGCTACAGTTACATTGGGTCTCTTGTCATGAATTGCACCTAAAAACAAAATTATAGCTCAGGTAAGATTACTGGGCACAAGCAAGAAATATTTAAGGGGAAAGTATCTTACTCCTGTTTAAAAACACATATAGATAAATATTTATAAGGCAATATGTACTCACCTATAATCACTTCCCACAATAATAATTTGCAAAAGGGTTTCTTTTGGTTGCCATCGCCTCGAAAATTGTATTTACATGCCAGAGAATTAGTAATAGCTGCAGCCATAACTGCATACAATACTTCTTTGTCTTTCACTTTAACGTCCTCTTTGGCTTTAACTTTCAGTTGTACAAAATAATGTACCTAACAAACATGAATGAAAGACATCACTGACAGCAGAAAAAACAGCTTAATAAGAGTATTGTGCTGATTGCATAAATTATACTTTTAGATTTAAATTGACTACAATTTATAGAATTATTCTTTTTAATCTAAAAATATAATCCAATTAGTACAAAATTCTTATTAAACTGCTTTTTCTGCTGAAATCAGCTACTGTTAAAGTCAAGACTAAAACAAAAAAGTAAAGCAAGATAGAAAAATATTTACTACAATACGGAAATTTTCATTTGTCCTAAGGTATTCCTCAGAAAGTTTCATTTCTTCATCACTTTTTAAAGCATATGATGGCATATTATCAGGACGGATATCCTTTTCTTCATTTGGAAGGACAGAACGTAAAAGCTTACACTGAAAGGTCATAATATTGTCTAATTTTAAATTTATTTCCTGTCTCTCAACTGCCACCTTCTTCTTCATTTCTTTAATTTCTTTTAATAAGAGGTGTAGAAGAGCTGTATTATTTGACGAAGAAAAAGATTCTGTAGAAAAAGAAAAATAATAAACTGATCATAATTGATTATCTGATTTTGCTGTCTTGTTAGTAAAAACATTTTTTAATATTATTCATATCATTAAATCTATGTACAATATATAATTATTTTGTCACTATAATTTAAAGTATTTATTTAAAAAAATAAAAATTAACGTATTAATTAAATTTAAATAAAATTAAAAATTTGATAACAGCACATATCAATTTATAAGAAAAAGTAGGAAAAATAAATTTTTAACAACTCACCATTATCACTAACAGATTTCGTTGGAGACAAAAATAATTTACGTCTAGGAGACTTCTTAGGACTTTTATGATTGTTGAACTGCGACAATTGAGATTTAATAGATTTTGTAGAATTTGTTTGACTGTTAGACAATGATAGCTGAGAGCTACAAGACTTCATAGGACTTTTAAGCTGATTAATCAGTGATAACTGACGGGAGATGATTTTACAGAACTTTTATGTAGACTGCTCAACAGTGACTTTTTTTTTTTTTTTTTTTTTTTGACGCAGGAGAAATCTTCAACTACTGGGATCCCTGGGACTGAAACTCCCAGGTTTACCCAGTAACCCCTTTCGGGGAAGACCCCCCCGGCCTCCGGGGAGAGGCATAAGCGGGGGGAGTGTGGGATTGTATAGCATGCACATCGCTCACGATACTGCATGCATACCCTGCCCACTAAAACTCCTGCGGATGTCCCTCACGGCGCTCGTTGTCATGGGGAACCCCGGGAAACGCACTGATTCTTCCGGGGCCCCCCAGCGCCAGGCCCAGACTTGGGCGCCAACCCGGGAGACGCCGCCGGCGTCTCCTCCGGCTCTTTGGAGCCGCCTCCTGAGACCACCGCGGCGGAATGGGGGACATCCACCCAGACCGCCGCCCCTCTAGCAGGGGTGGGTTATGCTGCGGGCGTGCGGTAAACCCCGCCCGCACGCCCGCTCCACCCCCGCGGTCCCCCCATTAGTTTTTTTGTGGGGGGGACCCGTACGTACGGCCGTTGGCCGGCGTCGCCGCCGGCAACTGCCTCTTCCCGTTCCGAGGGGGGGGCAAAGGGGGGAGAAGATACCTCTTGTGCGCATTAACTGCGCCCTTCTCCCCCCCCCCCGGCACTGTCATGTGCTGTCCTCCCCCGAAGTCGGAATCGCGACGGGGGGGCCGCTCCTGGGCCTGCGCCGTCGTAAAAAATAACGCCGCCGTTGTGGTGGCGGCGGCGGTCTGCGACCCGGACCCACCCCGTCGCTCCAATTACTGTCGCTAGAGGGGGGTGGTGCTTCCCCCCTCCTGACGCGTTCGGCTGCCTCCTTCTGCGACATGACTGCGCCGCAGAAGGAGACGAACGCCCTCCATTTGACCTCGCCCTCCTCTCCCCCGGTCACCGCCGCGGCGATGATGGTCGGGAGGGCGAGGTCGTCTCCTACACTTGCCCAGAGGACACGGCGCTGCTCCTCCCACGCTGGGCAAAACTCCAGCGTATGCTGCGCCGTGTCTGCCTCCTCCGGGCAGTGATGGCAGCGCGTGGTGCGCTCCTTCCTGATTCGTCACAGGTAATCACCAAAGCACCCATGCCCGGTGATCACCTGTGCCGTGTGGAACGTAAGGCCTTTCCCTTTACGCTCCACCCACTCCCCTAGGACCGGCCGGATGGCCTCCCTGACCCTCCTGCCCCACAGTTGGGGGTTCGCGAGGAATTCCTCCCAATCTCGCAGGAGGGTCGCTTTGGCCTGGAGCTTCAGCGCCCTCTTAACCCTCGCCGTGATGACACCCCCCCCCCGTCCCTGACTGCCTTGGTCCGTGTATACACGCGTGTATGTGACCTGGCGATCAGGTGAATCGGGGGGATTCCGGCGAGGGTAGTCGCCCCCACGTGTGACACGGTCCGGTAGGCCCTGGCGGCTCTGTTGGCTATAAGCCTTTGGACCGCCGCCAGCTGCCCACCAAGGCGGGCATTGCTGCCCACCTTTTCCTCCCACACCGGTGCTGCGTATAGCAGCACCGAGTGGACCGTGGCCACGTAGAGGCGACGCACGCTCCCGCTGGCCCTCGCCAATGTTTGGCAGTAGCCTGGCCAAACTATTGGCCACCGCCCTCGCTTTTGGGACCACGCGGGAAACGTGTTTCGCCAAAGCTCCTTCCCCGGTCGATCCACACCCCCAGGATATAGGAGGTGGGGAGTGATCGGGACCTTCGTCCTCTCCACCCGGACGCTGAGTCCTCCCGGGGCTGGACCCCCCGCGAGGCGACCGTTGTAGTACATGGTCGCCTGCGTTTTCTGGGGGGCCACTTTCAAACCCAGCGCCCGGATGGCGCGCACCACGCTTGCCGCCGCCACGTTGGCCAGCCTGATTGCCTCCCGCCAGCCCTCCCCGCTAACCCCCAGGAATATGTCGTCTGCATATCCTGTGAGCCAGCATCCTCTGGGGAGGGCCACCCCGAGGACCAGGTCGTAGGCGATGATCCAAAGCAGGGGTCCCAACACCGACCCCTGCGGAACACCGCGCTCCACGAGCCTGATCCTCAGGACCCCGTCCCGGTCCGTGTACCTCAAGCCTCTGTCCCGGAAGTAGTCCCCGACGACCCTAATGAGGTAGGGAGGGACGCCGAACCGCACTAGCGCCCTCCCTATTACCTCCCAGGGGAAGGTGTTGAAGGCGTTGACGACGTCAAACGACACCCCCAACACCACTCCCCCCTCCTCAATCTCAGCCTCCGTGCGGGAGAGGACGCGCCTAATCGCGTCCACGGCTGACCTCCCCGCACGGAAGCCGAACTGGTCGTCGGAGAGACCTCTTCCCTCCCCCCGGGACAGCAGGTGCTGGACGAGGCGCTCTGCAATGATCCTCTCGAAGATTTTGCCCACCTCGTCCAGCAGGCACACGGGCCTGTACGCGGACGGGGAGTCCGCGGGCTTTCCCGCCTTTGGCAGGAGGACCAGGCTGGCCTCCTTCCATCTTTTCGGGAACCGGCCGGCACGCAGGCATGCGGTAAAAAGATTCCGCATCCAGCCGGCCAGCTCCCCCAAGACCCAGACATTGCCTGGGATCCCGTCGGGGCCAGGGGCCTTCCGCCTCTTGATCCCGCGGATAGCCCTCGCCACCTCCTCCTCACTGACCCCCAGGTCCTCCCTCCATTCCGGAGCTCTCATCTCCGGAAAGAGGACCTCTCCTCCCCTGTCGGCGGGGAATAGTGTATCCACCACCCCGCCGACAAATTTGGGGGCCAGTGTTTCCGTAAGCGGGGGCGTCCATGGCTTGAGCTTGTCCATGACAAGCTTATACGGACGCCCCCACGAATCCTCCGTTACCGTGGCGAGGAGCTCCTCCCAGACTTTCAGAAGATGGCGCGGGAGAGTTCCTGGCGGGCAGAACGCCAGGCCTCCCCCGTCTCCCTCTCGTCGAGGGCACCGCGCCCAGCGCGGGCCCTCAACCACCGCCGGCACGCGCGGACGGACGAGCGCCGAAGCTCGGCGATCTCGCCCGTCCACCAGTAGGCGGCTCACCGTAGGGGGAAGGATGCGGACGCGGGGCATCGCCACGTCGCACGCTCGCGACGCGGCCTCCACCAATCGATCCGCCTCCGCGTCCACATCGACCTCCCCAGTCTCCTCGGCGAGGGCGTCGCCCTCCGCCCTTTCCCAAGTTAGGACCAGGGTCGCCGCTAATAGGCGATCCCGGTCCTACTTCTTGAGGGCCCATCTCCGCCGCGTTTTCTCCGCGGCGCGGCGGCGGGACAGCACTGCCGGAGGAGTGGCCCGGACCATCATTTCGATGTAACGATGGTCCGACAGAGACTCCAAGTCTGTGGCCACCCTCCAGCCGTGTATCTCGCGCGCGGCAGGGGGTTCGCCCAGGTGAGATCAATCACCGAGGCTCCCTGCCGGCGCACACATGTGCTTACTCGGCCCGTGTTCACGAGACACAGGCCGAGCCCCGCCGCCCACCCCTCCAGGATGCTGCCCCTCGCGTCAGTGCGCGGGGAACCCCAAAGCGTGGACTTTGCATTGAAGTCCCCCGCCACTATGACCCGGCCAGTGGGACATCGGCGGACGCATCCCTCCATATCGTGGAGCGTCCGCCCGAACCTGGCCAGGTCCCAGCTCGGAGGGGTGTAGACACCCACCACGGAGATGGGCCCCCATTGCACCGCCACAAAACCCATCCCGGCCTCACCACGAGTGCACGGGGGGGCATGTGGCAGCGCCCTCCATGTAATAGCCGCGGAGCCGCTACGGTCTTTGGCCCAGCAGGGGTGGGCTGCTGGGACCCTGTACGGCTCCGCGACTATACCTAAACCACACCCGCGCTCCGCCATTGTAATAAACAGATCCTGGGCAGCGCGGGCGTGGTTCAGGTTCGCCTGGAGGACCCTTACGGACATTGATCCTCCGTATAGTCCATCGGGTCCTCCGGCACCACCCTCATCGTTGCCGCCGAGGCGGCTCCTCCTCCGATGTAGCCGGATCCGAGTGGGGGCTCAGGCTCGTCCCGCGGACGGAGGGCTGCGCAGCCAACATTTTTGAGGGTAGCCGGTCCTCCTCCGACGACGAGGTGGCCAGCACCCTCACCCTCTTGGCCGCCCTGTCCCGGGAAGCCGACTCCCCGGGTTGGGGTCCCTCCTCCCGCATTTGCTGCAGCTGCCGCTGCAGCTCCGCCACCTGAGCTTGCAGCAGCGCGTGTTGCGCTTGCTGCTCCCTCATTTTGCGGATCTCCTCCTCCTGGGAGGAGATCTTGCCGCGGAGCTCCTCGAGCTCCGCGTCCCGCGCGTCGCCGGCGGCAGAGGCTCCCTGCCTTCGGGCTAGGTGCTCGACCGCGGCCGAAATATTCGCTGCGGCTTTGTTCAGGGTACCCTGCAGGGGTCCCCGCAAATTTCTCGACTTGTTCAGCACCAAATCGATTGCCCGCACGCTCTCCAGGATTATCCCTGGAAGCGTCTCGGGCGGGGTGAAGCGATATTTCTCAATCGCCTCCCTCTCGAGGGTCTTCCTGCTGACCGACAGGTTTGCAGGTGTCGAGGCGTCTAAGACGCCCCTCATGTCCTCGAGGAGACCAGCGATCTCCCGCTTCTGCTCCTCGAGCCTCTTCAAACAGGAGCCCCCCTCCGTGGGCTTACGGCCCCGCATCTCCTCGGTCTTTGCCGCCGGGGAGACTTCCTTACCTCTCAGCAGGAGGATCGTCCTATCGATGACCGCGATCTCCTCCTTGACCTTGAATAAAACGACCCCCCCGCCTTCGACCTTCTCACCCGGAGGAGGAGGAGACTCCTGTCTCGAGCTCCTGGCCGCTCGGTCCCTGACCGTCGGGGCGAGTCGGCTCCCTCCCCTTTTGGCCTTATTGAGACCAGGGCGTTCCCCTCGTCCTTGAGCACGTCGATGTGGGGCTGGCACAATCACCAGTCCCGCCGTCGCGCTCCTCTCCGCCCTCACGACTCGAGGCATCGCTGCCCCGTCGTGAGGTGTCCTCCCCCTCCGTGCCCCGAATCTTGGAGCAATCGTCCTCCTCCTTACAACCGCGGTTTTTCGAATTTATTTTTTATTTGATCCCACTACCCGTCACGGCTCGGGGTTGCCCCCTATGCCCCAGCCCCCTGCCAGCAGCAGGGTAACTGGGATTCCAGTCCCTTACTCACCCATGAGAAGAGGGCATCAAGGCCCAGCCCCCCATGGGCTTTCAGGGCTCCCACCGTTCCGACCCGGTGGGCACCGTGACGGGCGCCGCCACGCGGGGAGCCCCACGGACAGACAGGTACCGAAGAGTGTCGCACCCCACCCAAGGTCCTGCCCGCCGTGGCGACCAGTATCTTCCACTAAGATGTAATTTAGCAACAATAATAATAAGACAAGAAAAAATAAAATGGGAGAAATTCAAACATACTGTATAATTTCTTAACTTGCACTTGCTCTAAAATCCATGATGAATCTGGTTTTTTGTCCACTTTTACAGCATTTGTAACCATGGTTGATTTCGGAGGCCATAATATCATTGACTCTTTATTCATATAATCATCATTATTACTATTGAAGCCAACTAACCATTTAGTGCGTCCTACTTCATACTCAACTTCATCATTTTCACTGTCTCTATTATTCCTTAGGAATTTTACAACAACAAACTAGAAATAAATTATTTTTGGAATTATAACTAATAAGTGTAAATATACTACAAAAACCAAGAAAAATGCAAATATAAAACAACTTACTAAAAAAAATAAAAAGAAGCAACTATCTATTAAATGAGTTTTAAAACAGATATGATTGGTTCGTAGATTGTTGATAACGACGATATTATAATTGCATGTCATGGAGAGAATAATCTACTATAAAATAATACAGTATGTGGATTGGATTTATGACACAGACAGCATGATATTTTTTAAGTGACAAATAAGCACTACTTATAAAAAGGAATAGTGTGCAGTAATGGTATACACAAAAAAGCTTTGTTATTCTTTTCAATTGGGATTAACCAACACTTTGCTGCAATAGATTTAATATTGATCACAGTTTTATTTTGTTCTAAATCGGATACTTTAAATATTCCCAATTCAGATGAATTAACAGGATAAGTGTAGAAATCTTCCTTGTGGTTAAACATATTCCCCACAATGTAAACTTCATTATGTCTATTAATGATATTTTTCAATAAAATAATTTGGTTTCTGGTAGTTTTTACACAGTTGTTTGCTCCATTGACTGTTAAAAGAACATCGTTTACTATGATGCGACGATATTGTAATCCTTGTAAACCCTCATCTGGATCAACATGTTTCTTCGAAAGTGAAACTTTATTTCTTGCAGATTGCAAATACACCACTTTCTTTCCTCTCTGCATTTCACGCTTTGCTACTTGTTCCAAAGGTCTAAAACCAGATCGCAGTGTCTCCTTGATAGACTAATTTATTCTCGAATTTGAAAGCACTAAAGGAATCTAAAGTACCATGAGTAGCACATTCATCCGCAAGATGACTCAGAGAGTGGACATTATATACAACAAACTTGTCTCCAAATACTGCAGCAGCATACTCAATAAATGTTCTTAGCAATTTGTTGGCAAAATTATTTAAAGTTTAATGATGAAGAGGACTAGCTAAAATATAAATGCCACAATGGAGAAGCAAGTAATGTTTGTATAGATTTTTAGGAATTTCTTTAAACACCCATACACCATCATACATGCATAAGCGTCTGAATTCTGTAGCCTTGAAAAAGCTTAATTCTTCTAAACTTCTGGGGGGACGGTTGAAATCTCGTGGACATGAACTTTTAATCTGCTTAAGAGTAGTACAAATTTTTTGGAAAACAGTCAAATAAAGTTTCCAAGATCCTGGCCAACAAATCAAAGCTTCCAACAGCCTTTTAAAAACTCCTTCGTATACAAGATGCATAGAATCCAATCGAAACTGAGACACAAGTCCAGCTCTTAATCTCAACAGTGGTGAAACTCCTGTATGATGATATGGTTGCTCCTGATTACAAAATGACTCATCAGTGCGTAGAGGTGCATTAAGATCAAGGTAAACAGTTTTGTTATTTGCTCGAATTCCCCATACAGTGCATTTTTCGCAGGATGCATAACCACAATGTCCTATGCAACGTTTAACAAACGATCTGGCAGGTGCATCTAAAATATAATGCCTAATGGAAAAGGGATATGTTCTATCATCTCGTAGATAACCATTATTAAGAAGTCCATCTGCTTCATTGATAAAATTTAATAAAAACTGTTCAACATCGTCTGGATCATGTTTTCCAAAATAAATACCAATAATAAATGGCTCATTTTTAGTACCTACAAGTTTTCCAAGTATAGGCCAAAACTTCTTTTTAGACTTTCTAAATAAAGGCTGTTCGAGAGCGCGCGGTAACGCGAGGAAGCGCGAGATTGTAAGGACGACCACAAAAAAAAAAGGGAAGAACAGCCAGTTTACGTTTATCAAAAGTTCAATAAAACATATATTATGAAAGTCTATTTACACTTGTTTACAAAAGTTTCTTCGTTTTAGCAACGGAACGACGCCGTGAGAGCGCGAACTGAATTTAACAGCGAGATGCGTGAAGCAAAGCAGAGCGTGTTTTAAAGCGGTGCGCGAATGCGGTGTGCGAAAGCGGTATGCGAAAGCGAAAGCGGTATGACTTAATGCTGCGAGTGATCCGCGAACAAGAAGACAAAATCCGCTTGCCGTCGTGGCAAGCTCTTTTATAGTCAGGCAGGTTGTCGTCATCGCCAAGTATTTGAGAGCGAGCGGTGTCAGGCGATTGGCAGACGGCTGTCAACGTCACCGCATCTTCGACGCGAGACGATACTTTGCTGGCCGGCCGTTAGCAAAGTTGTTTGTTTTTATTTGGTGTTTGTTACATCGATAATGTATAATGTGGGCTTCTAAGTGAAAACAGTGGCGTACTTGAAACGTCCCGGAAAGATATAAACAAGAAATGCTTTTGGAGAAGCCCACATTATCACGCAAATAACTTACATGTAGGAAATAGGAAAAATAATAAATGCGAAGGCACCCGCGTTGTGCCTTCCCGCTCAACAATTAAATGCACGAATATAATGAGATCGCGATCTCAAACATTCCCGCCCGCCTCGTCATTACGTGACGAAACTAAACGGTGCGCTCGATGGTGCAACGGGAGTCGCGGCAGAGGTTATCGATAGTAGATCAATTCGCGATACTTGCGAGGCCAGCGCGAGCGACAGCGGCCATCCTGGATTAAACGCGGCTGCGCAGTATCATTACACGTGGTGAGATTGAGCGAGAAACACATTTCGCGAATCGCAAATTAAGTGCCGTGAAAAGTTCTGAGCCCCGTGAAAAGTGAAGTGACGCGAGTGAATGATGGGGCAAAAATGAGGCGAACGAAAGACATTGGCGAAAGGCCGACAAAACAATTACGCGACGTGAATCTTAACTGGCAGAAGGCCAACAAAACAATTGCGCGAGTGAACAGTGAGAGTGAAAATAATTTTGCAATTGCGAGACAGTGATCTCACGCATCTTCCGGCGATGGCTGGTTGTTGATCCCTGGAAGGAGCACGAGTTTGCACAGAGGTCGGACCAGCTCTGATGTGGATGTCCGAATTGTCGCCACTCGGACGATGCCGTCGTCTCCGGGGTGCAGGCGGGTGATACGGGCGAGAGGCCATCGACTCGGAGGTGTGCTCTCAGCACGAATCAGGCACAGAGATCCGACGGCAGGCGCTTCCTCGGTTTTGAGCCATTTCGGGCGTGCGGTCATCCCGTTTATGTATTCGCGCGACCACCGTAACCAGAAGTGATCGCGCATTTTTTGAAGGTGTTGCCACCGGGAAAGTGAGCTGTCAGCGGTATCGGTCAGGGACGGCTCGGGAACGGCTAGGAGGGGCGCTCCGATTAGGAAATGTCCTGGCGTGAGAGCGGAGATGTCGTCCGGATCATCGGACAGAGCTTGCAGCGGCCTGGAATTTAGGCAGACTTCGACCTGCGCGAGGAAAGTGCTCATTTTCTCGTACGTGAGGGTGGTCTCGCCAATGACCCGACGGAGATGATACTTCGTTGATTTGACGGCAGCTTCCCACAGGCCCCCGAAGTGCGGTGCGGCTGGCGGATTAAAGTGCCATTTTATGCCCTCTGTAGCGGCGATGTGCGCAAGGCGACGGCCGTCGGCAGACGAAGCTCGGAAGAATTCTTTCAGGACGCGGTCCGCCCCCACGAAATTGGTGCCGCAATCCGGGTAGAGTTCCTCGCAAAGGCCCCTCCGGGAAATGAAGCGGCGGAGAGCGGCGAGGAATGCTTCCGTCGTGTAGTCCGACACCACGTCTAGATGCACCGCCTTGGTGCTGAGACATACGAACACGGCGATGAAGGCTTTGTGTGCTCGGTGGCCGCGGCCCTTGCTCGTGCGGATGAGGATCGGGCCGGCGTAATCCAGGCCGGTCCGGAGAAACGGGCGTGCAGGAGTTACTCGTCCCTTTGGGAGATTGCCCATTGGAGGTTGCGGAGCGGTCGCTCGCCAGCGGGTGCACGTTACACAGCGATGCAGCCGCTGTTTGACAACGGAGCGACCTCGCGGGATCCAGAAGCGGAGGCGAATCAGGCCCAGGGTGAGCTGCACTCCTCCGTGCAGCGTCCGACGGTGACAAGAGTCGATGATTAAGCGAGTGAGCCAAGAAGAAGTTGGTGCGATCAAGGGATGTCGCTCATCGTATGAAAGCAAGGCATGCTTGAGGCGTCCTCCGACTCTCAGAACGCCGTGGTCATCCTGAAATGGACTTAGGCTTGCCAGCGAACTTCTACGGGACACGGTGCGGTTTGCGGAGAGTGATGCTATCTCCTCGGCGAAGTGCAGGGCTTGTACCGCGCGAAGCCAGAGCAGCAGTGCCTCGTCGATCTCATGTGCTTGTAGTGAAAGTGCGGTGGTGCGGTGAGTGGTGTGTCGCCAACGAGAGCACCACGCCGTGACTCGTAGAAGTCGGTGCAGGGAAGAAAACCGGAGTAACGTCTCTGGTTCCGCCGCGATTTCCTCAGTGGCGAGGTGTGCGACAACTCTCTGCTCGGGTAGCTCACTGTCCGGCATTTCACGGCTCTCGTTCGGCCACTGGGATCGATCCTTGCAGAGCCATGCGGGTCCAGTCCACCACAAGGGATGTTTTAGTAGTTCTCCCGGAGCGATCCCTCTGGAGGCGCAGTCGGCCGGGTTGTCCCGCCCGGGGACATGTCGCCATTGAACGTCCGGAATCTTTTCTTGGATATAGGCCACGCGGTTTGCCACGTAGGTTTTCCAGCGGGAAGCGTGTCCTCTGATCCAGTGGAGTGCTACTTCGGAGTCGGACCAAGCAAACGAGGGTACTGTTAACAAACGTAAAATTGAACGCTCGTGACTCATGAGTGAAGTGAGCAAGGCGGCTGCATCAAGTTCGAGGCGAGGCAGTGTTACCTGCCTGACCGGTGCCACCTTGCTTTTGGCAACTAGCAAATGAAGTGCTACGGTGCCGCCCTGGGTGATGCGGAGGTACACGGCTGCGGCGTATCCTCGCTCGGACGCGTCGGCGAAGCCGTGCAGCTCTAATTGAGCGCCCTCGTCACCACTGCCAAGCCAGCGGTTTACGCGCAGGCTGGCGAGGAGCGGCAGCTCCTCGAGGAAGGTCTTCCAGTTTTGCGCGTCGGCGGCGGGAAGCGATTCATCCCATGTGAGTTTCTGGAGCCACGCTGACTGGATCCAGATTTTCGCGCGAATCACGACGGGAGCGAGCCATCCCAAGGGATCAAACAGCCGCGCGGTTTCCGCGAGTACGCGTCGCTTGGTGAAATCAGTGACAGTGCGTGGTTGAATCGCGAACGCGAAAGTGTCCTCGTTCGGGTGCCACAACAGGCCGAGAGTGGAAAAACTTTTATCTTCCCACGAGTGCGGTTCGTGGGGAAGTCGGTGCTCGGGAGGAATTCCCGACAGCACTTCCTCGCAGTTCGCGGCCCATTTTTGCAGCGGAAACCCGCCCGCCGTGCACAATCCGCGGAGCTCGGTCTGTTTAGCGATCGCGGCGGGCAAAGTGTTAGCGCCCGAGACGACGTCGTCCACGTATGTGTCCTCCTCAAGAGCGATCGCTCCCTGAGGGTATCGCGCCCGCTCGTCCTTGGCTAGTTGCTTTAAGGTCCGGAGGGCCAAGAAGGGTGAGCACGCGAGGCCGTAAGTGACCGTCACCAGCCAGAACACGCACACGAGAGCGGCGAGCGCGAAGCGCCAGAGGATGCACTGGTACTTTCGATCGTCTGGGTGAATGAGGATTTGCCTGTACATCTTTTCGATGTCTGTGACGAACGCGTAGCGGTGCCAGCGCCAGCGCCCCAGAACGTCGGCCAGAGCGGGCAGCAGATTGGCGCCCACGAGTAAGTAGCCATTCAACGACTCACCGGACGTCGTTTTTTGCGACCCGTTGAATACCACTCGGAGTTTGGTGGAGGTGCTTGATTCTCGAAGCACTCCGTGATGAGGTAGGAAACAACCGTCCGCGTTTTCGTTGGAAACGGTGGCTAACTCCATGTGTTTCAGGTCGTGGTACTCCTTCAGAAACTTGCGGTAGAGCTCGCCAAATCGTGAGTCCCTCTGGCATTTCCGCTCCATCGCGGTCAGCAGGCGCTCAGCTGGTCGGCGAGTGTCAGAAAGCTTCGTCGGCACTTTGGAAAACGGCAGTCTGACGACGTACCTTCCCGTCTTCGTGCGGGAGTGAGTGCGCACAAAGAAGTCCTCGCACTGCTGTTCTTCGGGTGAGAGAGCGGCGGGAGCGGAAGGTTCGGCTTCCTGCTCCCAGAAGCGGCGTACGAGTTCCGACAGCTCGTGGTCTACTGTCACCGGGAAGCTACCGCGTGCGTGAAGAGCTGAGGCGCCGCAGCCTCCGGAAAGGATCCATCCGAGGGCGGTTTTCTGCGCGATCGGAGCATTCGATTCGCCCCTGCGGATGCCCTCCTCGAGGATGGTGGAGCAGACTTCCGCTCCAAGGAGTATCTCGACCGGATCGCTAGCCGAAAACTGCGCATCGGCCAGCGGCAGCCCTTTGATGTGGGGCCACGTGGAAGAGCCTCGTGTGGTCGAGCCCTGATAGAGTGTGAGACGGGGCAGCACGAACGCGACGGCGGTTATCGCAGCCCCGGTTGTCTTAGACGTGAGGTTTACCGTCACCTTTCCGCGGGTTGACCCGGATTTCGAGCCTCCAATGCCGAAGATCGAGACGGCGGACCGCTCGCGTTGCAGGTGCAAGCGCTGCACGAGTGATTCGGCGATGATCGAGACCTCGGATCCTTGATCGATGAGGACTCGTGTCGGATGAGGATTTCCGTAGCGGTCGGCGATGGTCACTCGCGCGGTTGCAAGCAGGATCGCCTTGCGGTCGTCAGCAGTCCGCACGGCGGACAGCGCGCTGACCTCTGTGGACGATGTTGCGGGGACGTATGCCTCGTGCAGCATCGTGTGATGACGCGCCTTACACGTAAAACAATTCTTCGGGGATTGGCATTTCGCGACGGGGTGATTCCCTAGGCAGTTGAAGCACAGCCGGCTGGACTCCACGACTGCCTTACGATCCGCGGCGGATTTCGCTTTGAACTCGCGGCACGTCATGATTGAGTGCTGTCCTTTGCACAGCGTGCACTGCGGATCGAGACCGTTTCTTTTACCGGGATTCGCGACGTGAGTTTTCGCGGATCGAGTGGAATCAGCGGGTTTCACGGCGGATTTCGGTTTCGCGGCGTTTAGCGTGAGAATGCGCTTCGATATGAAGTTCGTCAGTGCGTCGTGCTCCGGCGGATCGGTGGAGTCGCAAGTGGACGATTCCCACTCGAGTCGCGTTCGCGGATCGAAGAGCTCGACAACCAGGTGGTTGAAGAGGTCCATCCCATGAGACTCGATGGGCCTTCCGATGCTTTCCTGAGCATTGGCAGCGGTTGTGACGGCATTGTGGATGCGGCTCAGCTCCTCAGCGGTTTCTCCCTTCATTTTCGCCTCGGTGGTAAACGAGGCGAAGTTGGAGCGTATCAACTCCCTTTTATTTTCATAATGCTTGCTTAAGATCGACCACGCGCGGTCGTAGTTCTCTCCGGTCACCGTTAACGAACGTATCAATTTTTCAGCGGGCCCTTGGAGACACGAGCGGAGGTAATGTAGCTGTTCGACCTTCGAAATAGATGAGTCGCAGATGACCGACCGAAAGAGATCGCGGAAGGACGGCCAGTCCGCATAGGCACCCGAAAACCGCGGTAATTGTATGCGGGGGCAGCGAGGTTTTCGACGCGCGTTCGCCCACCTGCTCTGGCACCACGGGTGCCTTGGGCAACGCGGTCTTTAAGGTGCTTGCGAGACCGGAAAGCAGGCTGCGCTGATGCACGTAAGTACTCTCGGTGACGTCTAATATATCATTCTTTGCGTACTCACTTTCGGCGTAGAGGTCTTTGAAACATGCAATGATTAAGTCGTGCTGCGACTCGAATTTCGCCCACAGGTCATCGATGATCCGATGCGAGTCTGCACGGCGTCGAGGGTGATCTTCTCTGTGCCCATCTTCCTCAGGTTGTCCATGGAGCGGGAGATTCGGCCGTGGATGTCGAGCTGGCTGTTCAGCAAAGCGCTCTGGTCCATGCTCATGCCTGCGGTCGATCTAGCGGAAGCACTCCCGAGTTTGCGGTTGCCGGTTAGGATCCGGCTCGAAGGACCAGAAATGTTCGAGAGCGCGCGGGTAACGCGAGGAAGCGCGAGATTGTAAGGACGACCACAAAAAAAAGGGAAGAACAGCCAGTTTACGTTTATCAAAAGTTCAATAAAACATATATTATGAAAGTCTATTTACACT
This sequence comes from Leptothorax acervorum, assembly GCA_035220615.1. Classification (NCBI taxonomy): domain Eukaryota; kingdom Metazoa; phylum Arthropoda; class Insecta; order Hymenoptera; family Formicidae; genus Leptothorax; species Leptothorax acervorum. Next base: position 98,271 of record JASTWQ010000461.1, on the reverse strand, counting down.
TGTTTACAAAAGTTTCTTCGTTTTAGCAACGGAACGACGCCGTGAGAGCGCGAACTGAATTTAACAGCGAGATGCGTGAAGCAAAGCAGAGCGTGTTTTAAAGCGGTGCGCGAATGCGGTGTGCGAAAGCGGTATGCGAAAGCGAAAGCGGTATGACTTAATGCTGCGAGTGATCCGCGAACAAGAAGACAAAATCCGCTTGCCGTCGTGGCAAGCTCTTTTATAGTCAGGCAGGTTGTCGTCATCGCCAAGTATTTGAGAGCGAGCGGTGTCAGGCGATTGGCAGACGGCTGTCAACGTCACCGCATCGTCGACGCGAGACGATACTTTGCTGGCCGGCCGTTAGCAAAGTTGTTTGTTTTATTTGGTGTTTGTTACATCGATAATGTATAATGTGGGCTTCTAAGTGAAAACAGTGGCGTTCTTGAAACGTCCCGGAAAGATATAAACAAGAAATGCTTTTGGAGAAGCCCACATTATCACGCAAATAACTTACATGTAGGAAATAGGAAAAATAATAAATGCGAAGGCACCCGCGTTGTGCCTTCCCGCTCAACAATTAAATGCACGAATATAATGAGATCGCGATCTCAAACAAAGGCAAACCATCAACATTAATGTCAATTTGAATTTCTTTATTTACTCTCAAATACTCATGTAGTAAATAAGAGTAGATTTTCTTTGATACCTCTGTACCAAAACTGACTCGCATCAAAGTCATCAATATTAACGTTGGGGTTACCCAATAGAGTTTTATAACTTCTTGGCAAATTAGGAAATCCACGGAACAGTCTCTGAAGTAAATCATCTAACTTTGACATTGAAAGAACACCAGGTGCTCTTGCCCATTCCTTAAGTGTTTTAAGAATAAATTGTTCTCTTGCAACATCATTATCAACTGCAGCACTCTGTCATTTTCTTCAGCTGTACTGTCGCTATCATTTTCATTGCCAGATTGCTTACTAAGTCTTTCATCTTCAAAGTGAACTTCTCCTTCACTATCACTATTGCGGTCTACTTCATTTAAATAAAACTGTGGAACATCTGCTTGAGCAAGCTCTTCACTGTTATTTTCTTCATTTACTTGAGCATGTTGACCGTTTCTCAGATCAAAAGAATCATCAGCCTCATCAGAGGATACAATAGGAATAATGGTATCAGCAAGTGAAGAAACGCTACTACTATTGTTATTGCTGCTATTTCTTATGGACATAACTGGACATAATTTTAGACCTCACTAATTGTTCTTCTTTTTCCTGTCTACATCTTTTGGTTATTAATCGCTCTGCTCTTCTTTTAAATTTCCGTTTACTTGACAAAACAATCTAGACCAAACAACAAAGCAAAGGAAAAAAATACATATAATAATTTTATTACTATAATAAAATATTCATAATAAAGCAGAAAACATATGTGAAAACGCAAAGGAATGCATCACACAATTGAAACAAATCAGTTTGGTGCAGGCATAATAAAACACAATAAAAATAAACTACAAATCACTGTTGCTATATCAAATAATATATCATCTTTAAGAGAAAATAAGTTTTTTTTATAAAAAATTAATCAAGCATTTACGAGAAATAATCAAGATTGTTTTGTACATCTCAAAATATTGGAAAATTTCCAGCACTTATTATGATCTTTATAACGAACAAACACCACGTATGAAGAACTTCTCGAGTATATGGATTTCTGGTCTTGACGAATATAAATACAATAATATAATAATAGCAAATTAAGATAGAATAATCATAACGTTTAATATCAAAACGCAAATTAAAAAATACCACAAGAGAAAAATCTTACACAAACAATTAAGATTTACAATTATAAATATATATCTAATTGTAAGTTAAAAAGCATTATTTTAATTTTGTGTGTGTGTGTCTCAATAAATCATATATGATCATATATAATTAACCCTCAGTATACCTACTAAATTAGCGTAACACAGGCCGATTTTAAAAGTTGCAAAATATCTCTTGTGTTACAACTTTTTCGAATTTTTTATCCAAATATTCTTTTTTCTCAATTTTTAAACTATTTTGATATAACAAAAATTAATTAAAATTGATGCATTACAATCCAAGATACAAGCAAAAAAGGATAGGGGCTATTTTGAAGTAGGTGTACTGAGTCGAATTTTTTATCCAAATATTCTTTTTTCTCAATTTTTAAACTATTTTGATATAACAAAAATTAATTAAAATTGATGCATTACAATCCAAGATACAAGCAAAAAAGGATAGGGGCTATTTTGAAGTAGGTGTACTGAGGGTTAATCATATTATATATACAGATAAAGTTTATGTATAACTGCGTCATATATGTTATATATCATATTACATAATTATAACTTATTCTTCTGAAATAGACAAACCAAACCTTTATCCATACAATTATTTTAGCATCTAATCTTTCCCATTTTACATAAATCATAAAGAAAAAGAATCATAACGTTCAATATCAAAACGCAAATGAAAAAAAGCTAGAAGAGAAAAATCCTACACAAACAATTAAGCAAGATTTACAATATATATCTGAGATAAAAAACACCATATGAATTTTGTGCGTGTCTCAACTCAATAAATCTGCTCGGGGGGGGGGGGGGGGTGTAAATCCGTTCCCCGGATTTGCGACGAGCGATATTTTATTGCGACGATCTCGAAGGACCAGAGGGGGGTACGATCCCCTCACAATTATTAAGCGAGCAAACGAGTGATTAGAAAACGAAAGCAAAGCGTGCGACTCACCGTGTCGGTGCCCCGGCGCCCTCCTGGGGGTGTACTCCGCTGCTCTCGTCCTTCCTCGTGGCGGCCCTCGGTGTTGGTGAGAGGATGCAGGCAGGCAAGGATAGCGAGGCAAGCGTGCAGCAAGCAGGCGGCAGGGCAAAGCAAACAGGCGGCAAGACAGTCACACACGTTTTGGTCAGCAGAGACTTATATTTGTCGAAGACGACTTAACGATGTACTCGATCACACCACGGGTCGAGTATCTCGGACCACTTCCGAACGAAGAGTGTCCGTATTTGACTGCTTCCGAATGAAGAGTGTCCTTTCGGTCTTCTTCGGCTCGCGCTCCTGCGAAGTACGACCGCGAGCGAGTATCATTCCCCTTTGTAATGGGGGTGCCAGCCGCGGGCGGGCAGCACGAGTCGGGTGAGTCGCGCGAATATTGACACCATTCGATCGCGATCCGCCGACGTTTCGCGCGAGTCGCTAAGAACGCGAGCGAGATTACCGACTATAAACTATATCTAATCTATAACTAACTTATCTATTACGCGAGTCTATTTACCTATAAACTATGATTTGGTGAGCGCCAAACAAAATCATATATGATCATACGAGAAATGATCAAGATTGTTTTATACATCGCAAAATATTGAAAAATTTTCAGCACTTATTATGATCTTTATAACGAACCAACACCACGTATGAAGCTCGCGTATATGGATTTCTGGTCTTGACGAATATAAATACAATAATATAATAATAGCAAATTAAGCATTAAGAATAATCATAACGTTCAATATCAAAACGCAAATGAAAAAAAACTAGAAGAGAAAAATCCTACACAAACAATTAAGATTTACAATATTAAATATACAGGGTGTTCCAGACCTCACGTATAACCCGTTAATGACAGATCCCTGAGATTATTTGGAGACAAAAATCCTAATGCCAAAATGTCGAGGCTGCTACAGTAACAGTATTTGAACGGGAAAGGTTTAAAGTTTACCAATCAGCTTGTCTAAATTTCGCGCGCTCAGGATGTCGCATATCGAAACGGCTCTTCCACACTTCACTCAATTCGATAGAAATATTTGAAATTATTATTTCTTTTATTTTTTCGTGCACTATTCTCAAGACTGACTTCCTAAATTGTTGTACGAAAACAGGATACATGTCGAATTGTAAAATATTCATGTAAAGCGTGCCGCGGACAAATGACATTTAATTCTCATAATCGGTACAAAGTATGATGTGCTGCATAAAATGTCGATTAGGAAAAAAGATATTATTGAGAAAAAAAATACTATAAATACTAACATGTTTGGAAATAATTTAAAAAATTGTTTTATTAATTTTTTTGAAGAAGTACGTTTTCCAGAATGTAGACAAATAAATTATAATGTAGTTTTGCTATTGCTGTTTTGCGTGCGAGAAACAGACTTTCTAGAGCCCAACAGACAAATTAATGTTGTCGTTGAACGTTGCATTCGTACGATACAGAACGAAGAAGTGGTCTTCCAAACTGTGAACGATACCTCGGCTGTCATTGAATGGAAACCGATCTTGAATTATTGTAGTCTTGCAATTCTACACATAGCAACTGCAATAAAGATGCGCTAAAAAAAAAACTAAAAACAAACTTTTAAACTTAAACTTTTAATAAAAGTTAGCGCATCTTTTTTGCAGTTGCTATGTGTAGAATTGCAAGACTACAATAATTCAAGATCGGTTTCCATTCAATGACAGCCGATGTATCGTTCACAGTTTGGAAGACCACTTCTTCGTTCTGTATCGTACGAATGCAACGTTCAACGACAACATTAATTTGTCTGTTGGGCTCTAGAAAGTCTGTTTCTCGCACGCAAAACAGCAATCGCAAAACTACATTATAATTTATTTGTCTACATTCTGGTACACGTACTTCTTCAAAAAAATTAATAAAACAATTTTTTAAATTATTTCCAAACATGTTAGTATTTATAATATTTTTTTTCTCAATAATATCTTTTTTCCTAATCGACATTTTATGCAGCACATCATACTTTGTACCGATTATGAGAATTAAATGTCATTTGTCCGCGGCACGCTTTACATGAATATTTTACAATTCGACATGTATCCTGTTTTCGTACAACAATTTAGGAAGTCAGTCTTGAGAATAGTGCACGAAAAAATAAAAGAAATAATAATTTCAAATATTTCTATCGAGTTGAGTGAAGTGTGGAAGAGCCGTTTCGATATGCGACATTCCTGAGCGCGCGAAATTTAGACAAGCTGATTGGTAAACTTTAAACCTTTCCCGTTCAAATACTGTAGCAGCCTCGACATTTTGGCATTAGGATTTTTGTCTCCAAATAATCTCAGGGATCTGTCATTAACGGGTTATACGTGAGGTCTGGAACACCCTGTATATCTGAATTAAAAAGCATCATATGAATTTTGTGTGTGTGTGTGTCTCAATAAATCATATATGGTCATATATTGTATAATTAATTATATAATTATATATACAGATAAAGTTTATATATAACTGCGTCATATATAATAATATAAAATGTGAAAAATTTTAGTGAAAAAAACTTGGCGCTGCCAAATTTTAAAATATTTGAAATCAATAAATAACTAATTTAAAATATTAAATTGATAATTACAATGTGAATGTAGAGACTTTCACACATTAATTTAAAGTACTTTTTCCATTTATAGAAATTGTTTTATTAATATATATTATTATGTTTAGCAGCGCCAAGTTTTTTTCACTAAAATTTTTCACATTTTATATTAATTTTTTCACTTCAATGGGAATACATTTTTTAAAAGAACAATAGTTATTTTTTGATATAATATATATTTAATTGGCGCATAATTTAAAGATATCATTTCTTTTTTTTTGTAATAAATATATTACTTCGATTTTTTCAAGGTAAAGATATTACTTGGATTTTTTTTAGGTACAAAGATAACTACTTCGATTTTTTCAAGGTACACCACGCGTGCTTGGCGTCTTTTTTTACCTTTTTGTAAAAGGTAATTTTGTACGGATATCACCTCTTTTTGTTATAGATACATCAAACGCCATAATGTCTATCGACATCGATTTTTTTAACAGCACGAAAATACAATAGGTACTAAAGTATTCTAACTTTTTAAGTAATTTATTAAAAACTAATTACCATGTAATTTTCACCGACTATCCAATGATCGATAATAATTGATTGTGATCGTCGTGACAGTTATTGTAACCTCATCGATGAGTTGCAACTTGAACTCTGACGATAACGACACTTGTTCTAGCGTTACAACAGTAACCTAATCTGTCAGCCTTCTCGACGTGCAAAGAAAAGTGCAGTGTTTATAGATACATTCACGAAAATTGCGGCTCGAATTGCCTACACATTTTTAACTTTTCGATTTGTTAAATAAGCATTCCGCATATTTTAGTATTTAGATACTAAAATAATTGTATTGATAAAGGTTTGGTTTGTCTATTCGAGAAGAATAAGTTATAATTATATAACATGATATATATGACGCAGTTATATATAAACTTTATCTGTATATGTAATATAATTAATTATACAATATATGACCGTATATGATTTATTGAGACACACACACACACAAAATTCATATGATGCTTTTTAATTCAGATATATATTTAATATTGTAAATCTTAATTGTTTGTGTAGGACTTATTCTTCTCGAATAGACAAACCAAACTTTTATCAATACAATTATCAATACAATTATTTTAGTATCTAGATACTAAAATAATTTTATTGATAAAGGTTTGGTTTGTCTATTCGAGAAGAATAAGTCCTACACAAACAATTAAGATTTACAATATTAAATATATATCTGAATTAAAAAGCATCATATGAATTTTGTGTGTGTGTGTGTCTCAATAAATCATATATGGTCATATATTGTATAATTAACTATATTATATATACGGATAAAGTTTATATATGATTAATTTATGTAAAATGGGAAAGATTGATGATCATATATTGTATAATTAATTATATTATATATACAGATAAAGTTTATACATAACTGCGTCATATATATCATGTTATACAATTATAAGTTATTCTTCTCGAATAGACAAACCAAACCTTTATCAATACAATTATTTTAGTATTTAGATTGTGACGATACGCGTACTCGTCACTCGCGCTACGGCCCTGGCGGCCACCGCGCGCTTGTTCAGTGTGCACGCCTGATCAGCGTGCACCCCAGTGCCCGAGCGGTGGGGCAACCCGAGCGGTGGGGCGGCCCCCACCATCCGCGCTCGGGGTATAAATAGGGGACTCGAGCCGACACCAGTCACCAGTCCTGTCCTGATCCTGGTCTCGACACGACCGCTCTCCTGACCACGTTGGGCGCTCCCAACGTTTCTTCCTCCGTACAGAGAACGGGTGCTCCCGTTCTCACCTGGGTGCTCCCAGGGTACGGGCCGACCAGCCGGGCGCTCCCGGTTGGCTCTACCTGTCATCTCCTGCTTCGGGGTCGGGCGCTCCCGACCCTTTCCGCCGTACAGACAACGGGTGCTCCCGTTGTCAAGCCGGGCGCTCCCGGTGTACGGGCCGCTCAGTCGGGTGCTCCCGACTGAGCTCCTACCCAGACCACCTGTCCGCGTTTACTCGCGATCCGTAAGGCAAGCGTGCCTCCGCGTTTACTCGCGATCCGTAAGGCAAGCGTGCCTCCGCGTTTACTCGCGATCCGTAAGGCAAGTGTGCCTCCGCGTTTACTCGCGATCCGTAAGGCAAGCGTGCCTCCGCGTTTACTCGCGATCCGTAAGGCAAGTGTGCCTCCGCGTTTACTCGCGATCCGTAAGGCAAGTGTGCCTCCGCGTTTACTCGCGATCCGTAAGGCAAGTGTGCCTCCGCGTTTACTCGCGATCCGTAAGGCAAGTGTGCCTCCGCGTTTACTCGCGATCCGTAAGGCAAGTGTGCCTCCGCGTCTACTCGACCGACACAGCGGCCCGACCGCATAATACATTCATACAGCAGCTCGGCGGAGCATACACGCCACACACACACACACCCACACATTCATCTTGGTGTATCTGAAGAAAGGAATAAATTATTTATTTTGAAACCAACCAGTGTCTCCACGTTTTCTCACCCTGGCACGACGAGCTAATTCCGAGCGAGAAAACGCGTACCGTTACAAGATACTAAAATAATTGTATTGATAAAGGTTTGGACAAACCAAACCTTTATCAATACAATTATTTTAGTATTTAGATACTAAAATAATTGTATTGATAAAGGTTTGGTTTGTCTATTTGAGAAGAATAAGTGTTACACAAACAATTAAAATTTACAATATTAAATATATATCTGAATTAAAAAGCACCATATGAATTTTGTGTGTGTGTGTGTCTCAATAGGTCCTGTGAACTTGGCACACCATACCTAAAAATCTAAAAGTTTTTTTAGAGTTCTGACTTTCTTTTGAATAGTTCTAGAGTTCTACATAAGCATTTTAAATAGTTCCGATGATTAAATCCAAAAAAATCGAATTTGAAAATATGGTGCGCTAAGTTCACGCAGCGCACCAAATCATGAAAATCAATTATTTCTTCGGAGTTCTAGTTTGTTCTACAATAGTTCTACAGTTCTGTATCAAATATATCAATAGTTCTAGCAATTAGAAGCAAGAAATCGATTTCTGAAGATCCAGTGCCCAAACTGTAACACCTATTTAAGAAAGGCAGTTCTGTAAGTTCTATTATAATTATCCCGTAGTTCTGAACGTGTTCTAACATTTTCCAAAGAGTTCTAGTGATAGAAATTATGTGACCATTTTTAAAATAATTTTTTCTCCCGAAAAAGCTGCATTTACGGGTATATAAGTGAGGCGCTGGCCGATATTCGACAGTTCTGTGAGTTCTATTATAATTATCCTGTAGTCCCGAACGTGTTCTAACATTTTCCAAAGAGTTCTAGTAATAAAAATTATGTGATTATTTTTTAAATAATTTTTTCTTCCAAAAAACTTGCATTTACTGGCATGTAAGTGAGGCGCTGGCCGATTTTCGACAGTTCTGTTTTATTATAATTATCCTGTAGTTCTGAACGTGGTCTAACATTTTCCAAAGAGTTCTAGTAATAAAAATTATGTGATTATTTTTTAAATAATTTTTTCCTCCAAAAAACTTGCATTTACGGGTATATAAGTGAGGCGCTGGCCGATTTTCGACAGTTCTGTGAGTTCTATTATAATTATCCTGCAGTTCTGAACGTGTTCTAACATTTTCCAAAGAGTTCTAGTGATAGAAATTATGTGATTATTTTTTAAATAATTTTCTCTCCCGAAAAACTTGCATTTACGGTATATAAGTGAGGCGCTGGCCGATTTTCGACAGTTCTGTGAGTTTTATTATAATTATCCTGTAGTTCTGAACGTAGTCTAATATTTTCCAAAGAGTTCTAGTAATAAAAATTATGTGATTATTTTTTAAATAATTTTTTTTTCCGAAAAACTTGCATTTACGGGTATATAAGTGAGGCGCTGGCCGATTTTCGACAGTTCTGTGAGTTCTATTATCTTGTAGTTCTGAACGTGTTCTAACATTTTCCAAAGAGTTCTAGTGATAGAAATTATGTGATTATTTTTTAAATAATTTTTTGTCCCGAGAAAGTCGCATTTACGGCTATATAAGTGTGGCGCTGGCCGATTTTCGACAGTTCTGTAAGTTCTATTATAATTATCCCGTAGTTCTGAACGTGTCTTAACGTTTTTTGAAGAGTTCTGGCGATAAGCATTATTTATTCATTTTTTAAATAATTTTTTCTTTTAAGAAAGCCGCATTTACGGGTTTATAGGTGAGGCGCTGGCGGATTTTCGACAGTTCTGTGAGTTCTAATACAATTCTTCTGTAGTTCTGAATTGTTTTTAATCGTGCTTTAATGTTTTTAACATTTAAGAATTATTTTTTATTATTAGAAAATTTGTTTGCGCGTTCTCATTAATCTGAGATAAGGGTGGCGTTCCCTGAGTTCTACAAAGAAGTCATAACTTTTCTCTTTAAAATATTTTTCAAGATATTGGAATGAGGCTCTGTTAATAGTTTGCGATACTATCAATAATGCACAGTTTATTGTAATTAATTTTATTGTTATTAGTATTGTTTTTCTAATTTTTGCAGCATTTTTCAATAAGGCATTAACTTAAATGTTGGAAATAAGGTTTAACAGAGGGGACTTTACAACAATTACGGATTTATTAAACACCTTATATGTACATGTCCGTCTTGATCAAGCAACGGTTCAAGCTGGAGTAAGTGATGTGAGAGCATCGAATTTCGGTAGCTCTCGCAGTCACGTGAAACTCACGTTCATACCTCTAAGAAGGGATACATATAAATATTTGTCTCCTTCACATACTCGTCAGCGCGCTTACTCGCTCTGGCGCGCGGCTAACTGATTGGAAACTGTATGTTTCCAATATGAATACAGTCAAGTGTATATATTTCAACACGCCTCCTTACACTTGTACTGGATTCTTTAGTTATTTATATTAAAATACATTCAATTGCTTTCTGTATTTTTCGAACTTCTCTTTACACAAGGCTTTAGTGAAAATATCCGCAACATTTTCATTTGAATTGATTTTACACACATCAATCAGTTTATCTTTTACACTATCATGTACGAAATGATAGTGTATTTCAATGTGTTTAGAATTTTTAGTAAAGTTACCGTTTTTAGCAATATTTATTGCTCCTGAATTATCTTCAAAAACTTTTATTGGTTCACTAACATTTATGTCGAATATTTTCACTAGTTCTCTTATATATTTTATTTCGCTCACTACTTCCGATAATGCTACATACTCTGCAAAGGTCGAGGCTTTGGTAATACATTTTTGTTTTCTAGATTTCCAGTCAACTGTGTTTCCAAACAATTTTATTACATATCCTGACGTGGATTTTCGATCAATATTATCGCCTGCCCAATCGGCATCAACGTAGCAAATTATGGTATCGCAGTTTTCATTCTTTTTGTAACGTAAGATTAAGTCTTTTGTTAAGCATAGGTATTTTAAAATGCGTAATGCATATTTCCAATGCGTTTCACTATAACTATTTTGATATCTGCTAAGATAATTAACGCTGAAACTTATATCTGGTCTCGTATTTGAACTGATGTATAGCAGAGCACCTATCAAATTTCTATACTTTATACTTGACTCACAACTTTCAGCCTTTTCAAGTTTCAAATTTGTCTCCATAGGAGTACTGTACAGTCTACTCTTTTGAACTTTATATTTATCAGCTAATAACTCTATGTATTTCGTTTGACTTAGAGTGAGTTCCCCTTTTTGATAATCGTAATTGATATTTAATCCAAGATACTCCTTTATTTCGCCTAAATCTTTCATCTCGAATCTATCAGATAATAATTTCTTTATTTTTTTTATTTTCTTTTTATCTCTTCCACATATTAATAAATCATCCACATATATTAAAAGATAAATGACATCTTCACCTTCTCCAAGAACATACAAACATAATTCTACGTTACTTTTCTTAAATCCTAATTTCGTAACACACTCATCGAAACACTCATACCAGTCCCTAGGACTCTCTCGCAGTCCGTACAGAGCTTTCAATAATTTATACACTCTATTTGTTCCATCCTCATACCCTTTAGGTTGATTAATATATACCTCCGTGGTCACTTTGCCGTTTAAAAAGGCGGTTTCTACGTCCATTTGTTCAATGATTAAGCCATTTTGGCAACAATAAGAAAGTAAGATTTTTAACGTTTGGTTTTTAGCGACTGGAGAGTATATATCATCAACTACATCAGTTTGCTGAAAACCCCTTACAACTAATCGAGCTTTATATCGGTTGTCTAGCTTCCTTGTGTATACCCATTTTACGTCTAAAATTTTTTTACTCTATTCTATCTACTAATTTCCAAGTTTTATTTTTACTTATGCATCTTATTTCCTGATCCATTGCTTTTTCCCAATTATCTTTATCGTTACTACTTATCGCCTCCTCAAACGTACAAGGCGTATCTACTCTACTAAAATTTACACGAATGCTATAATTTTCCGGTTCTGGGTACTTTACAGTGCTTTTTCTTTCACGCGTTGACCTGCGCGGAATTTTTTGTTCATTTTCATTTTCCTTTTCTTTTATCTTTTATTTTCGGATTCATCAGCGCTTTCAAAAACCTCATCTTCAATCTGTTCATCATCTGTACTTACGTCGCTTTCATTATCGCTCTCACATTCGTCAATGCCAATGCATTTTACATCTTTTCTATAATATCTACATGTCTAGCAACTATTATTTTATTATTTATTAAGATTCTATATCCTACTTCACTATATCCTAGTAAAATCCCTATACCTGCCTTTTATCCCATTTGGAACCTCTTTTTTGTTCGGGTATTCTTGCGAAAACTCTACTACCATATAAGCGTAAATTTTTCACATTTGGTCTTTTTCTAAAGAATATTTCGTACGGTTGTTTTTCTCTCTATCGTGTTCGCTAGAGTTCTATTTTTTAAGTACGTCGCCGCGCAAATTATTTCGGGCCAAAATCTTTTGTGTACCTTCGCCTCTGCTAATAAGCAGCGTGCCATATCCATTATTGATCTGTTGAATCGTTCCGCGGTACCGTTTAACTCATGTACGTACGCTGGGCAATTATTTAATATAATGCCTTTCTCTTTACAAATGTATAGAAACGATTATTTAAATATTCTTTCCCATTATCGCATCTTAGAATTTTTACTTTCTTTTCAGTTATATTTTCACATTCACTAACCCATCTAATTAAGCAATCAACAACTTCATCTTTAGCTGTAATGCAGTAACTTTGGCAATTTTGCTATAGTCATCGATAAGACACAAAATACTTTTCTCCATTAAACCCGGTAGTTTTGAAAGGACCACATACATCGGTATGTACAATTTCTAAAATATCTTTCGCCCTATGCCTATTATTTTCAAACGGTAAATTTCTCATTTTGTTTTCTATACAAGTTTTGCATTTCATCAATTCCGACTCAACTCGTTTGGAATTCCGACTAATAGCTGTTGTTTACTTAACGTATTAAGATAACCGAAATTTATGTGACCTAACATTCGTGTGCCACCTTTCCTTTTGACTCATATTATTATTCCGTTCGGCACTGTTTACACAAGTATCCTTTAATTTACTTTTCAATTTATAAACTCTATTCTCTTTAACCGCTACTTGCTACGACTTTATTATTTTCATCAATAATCTTTGCAAACTTTCCTTTAGACATAATAGTATTTTTGTCGGTTAGTTTTCCGTAGCTTATTAAATTTGCATTCATTTCTTTCGCGTAAAATACGTTTTTTATATTTACTTGATTTACTTGTCCAAACGCTTTAAAGTACGTTACTACATTTCCTATTTTAGTAGCTTTTACTGATCTATTATCACCTAAGTAATATTTACTGGCTCTTTTAGTTTTATACATTTTCAAAATAATTTTCATTATGACTATATGGTCGGAGCAGCCGCTATCGAGTAGCCACTCTATTTCGCAATTACGTAACCTGTTTGTTTCGTCGCCGGTGCGTGCTGCATACGCCGTTGTCGCCACCCAAGCGCTCGCGTCCTTGCTGCTCTGCTCGCTCGTACTTGCTCCATATTGACTACGTTGTCCTCTGCTGCGTCCTCTGCCATAGCTTCCTCTTGCGGTTCTGCCTCGTCCCCGGCCTCGGGTTGAACCTCGCCACGATCCGTCGTTGCGTCCCGCTTGGCCTCCGTCTTGACACTCTCGTGCAAAATGTCCTTTTCTTCCGCATTTGTAGCATCCATCCTTGTTCGCTGTAAATGCGTTCGCTGTTTTCTCACTATGATCCTTTTGGTTCTTCATTTCAGCTAGCTTGATTTTATTTCTTATATACTCAGGCAGTTTGGTCTTCCTCTTTTAGTGTATCGATTAGGTCGCCTATATACTATATGACTCTGGCAACGTGTTGATCATGTAGTTTAAACTTTTCTTTTTCACTTATGCTTGCTCCCGCGCTCCTTAAATCATTTACCGTCTTCTCGAACTCACTGAAAAATGCCTCAGTATCGCTGTAATTGTTTAATCTCATTTTTTCCAATCGGTTTCGGCACACAATCTGTAACGCCGTTGACTCCTTCAAATACATACTGTCTAACTTTTTCATTACTTGTAGGCTGTTTCTTCCTCGCACACGAATTCTAGCTGCTTGTTCGAAAATTGCACTATATATATAGTTTATTACCTTTAATTCTTTTTCGTCCCAATCTTCTTTGTCTGTAGCTACTCTTTGTCTTGTTATTACCTGATCGCATTTCTTGAGTTTCAGGTACATGATGATCCTCTTTTTTCCACATGCCGTACTCCTGTCCATCAAACACTGGTATCGTAATCTCGCACTTGGCCGCCATCTCGAACGTTCCTTCGTGTTCGGAATCTTTTTCTTGTTTCAACAACGCCGTCTTGCCTTCTTCTTTTTGTCTCAAGCGTTCCTTCGTGCTTTCGACTTGTTTTCACTGCCACACTTTCTCCGATCTCCTAAATACCGGCCTCTCGACCCTGCGGCACTACACGCAGTATTTTAGGACACGTAAGAGTTACTGGACACTTTTGCTGGAACCACGCTCTGCTACCATGTTGGAAATAAGGTTTAACAGAGGGGACTTTACAACAATTACGGATTTATTAAACACCTTATATGTACATGTCCGTCTTGATCGAGCAACGGTTCAAGCTGGAGTAAGTGATGTGAGAGCATCGAATTTCGGTAGCTCTCGCAGTCACGTGAAACTCACGTTCATACCTCTAAGAAGGGATACATATAAATATTTGTCTCCTTCACATACTCGTCAGCGCGCTTACTCGCTCTGGCGCGCGGCTAACTGATTGGAAACTGTATGTTTCCAATATGAATACAGTCAAGTGTATATATTTCAACATTAAAAAATATATTTTTTTTATTATTGATTTTTTTTGGTTTGTAATTACCCGATCCGACAATTCTGTTCAGAGTTTCGTGTAGCATCTTTGTCCCCACACTTAGCGATACCAGAACCACGACGAGGACGTGATGGGGATTGGTTCCATTTTTGTTTTTTTGGGGTTTTTAAGTTTTTAAATTTTTTTTATTTTTTGTTTTTATTGTTTTTTTGTTTTATATTGTGTTTTTAATATTTTATTAACTATTTTTATTTTCTTTTTTATTATTTTTTATTTATTGTTTTTTATCTTTTACTTTTATTTTTGTATTTTGTTTTACATTGCCTTCTTTTATTATTATTATATTATTGCATATATCTTTTTAACTTTATTGCCTGATGTAAATAAGAACGTGCGGAATTATTTCGAAAGTGGATTGTAGTTGTGTTCGTTTACGTGATAAGTCATCATATTCGTACCACTTCAAACCTATGTATACAATCCCTGTATAGTGCCCTCTAGAGTTTGCTTTAGTCGGTCCAATGTATCTGATTGCCCCAATGAAATTATAATATATTCCCCCAACTTCAACGCGTTTACTTATTGCGTTGAGCTCCATGCGACCTAAGGGCAATTTTGCTGAATTTGATGGAACATAATTTTCGTCTGTCAGAATGCTCATATCGATAAGAACATGAGGGCCATATATCAAGTTATAATCTTGCGTTTGTTTACAATTTTTGCAGATATAATTTGTATTGATCGCACTATTTATTGCGTCTTGCGTATGGCCTGGTCCGTTTTGAAGGATTATATCGACATTGATATTCAAGAACGTAAAACTGCGTTCGCTGGTTTTTTTACAAGCATTGCAACAAAGGGATCTTGTGTAGCTCGGATGTAAAATGTATTCCGCAAGATGAGCAGCATTGCAGTTTGCATCTACAGTTTGCAATTGTCGTGTGTACTGCGACTTTTTAAGAATTGGAACATTGCGTAAAATTCGAGCTCTCTCAACTCTAGCTGCTGCGGTCACTTTGCCATCCGTTAAAAGCTTTTCGGTTAATTTTGTAATTTTGCTGTCAATTGCACAGGTTGCTTCTTTATAAGAAGGATTTGTTGCTATTGCACTCATTTTAACTTGTAGTAACGAGTCAAAAGCACATGTGTCTTTTACAATAATTTTAATCCCGTCGCAATGCACTGGTTCGCATAGATTCCCATTAGGCATCAGAGGTATACCTACTGCAGCGCCGTTCGGCAAAAAGTCCCAATCGGCGCAGGCATCCAAATAATTAAGTTTCTTTCGGTATTTTCCATTATTTGAGTCAATCTTTCTTTTTCGTTTATTTGAATCGGTTTTGCCCTCTCCCCGCCAGTTTTCTTTATTATTCAATTCATTTTCACTTTCACGAGATACAACAAATGTGTTTCTTTCCTTCTGTGGCTCTTCTTTTAATGGAGTGGAGGTTTTAGCATAGCATGCGTTAAATTCTAATTCGGATGGAAGAGTGGAAGTGTTACTGCTCAATTTTGTACTTTTTTGAAGAAACGATGGAGAAACGGTAAATGACGTAGATGTTTTAGTTGTCTTAATTTCATTATTAGTACAAGATTTACTTATTTCTATTTCATTTGATGAAAGTTGTTTTGTAATATCATTTATTGCAACTTGTACATTATCTTTCGTCGTTGTATTGGGTGATGTTTTGTTAGACGTGATGTACGTTGAACTTCGTTCTTTTTCTTTTTCTTCGATGGATCCAGATTTAACTGTGGAATCTGATTGTGGCGTTGTAATTTCAGGGTTTGAAGTTATATTCTTAACTTTATTGTGCTCGGCGTATGCTAATCTTAACTTTCCATCGAGATAGTTAAGATGTTCGATTACAAACTTATCCACTCTCATTGGTAGCCTACCTTTGAAAACTACGTTTTTTAAATTAGAAAACGTCCCTTCAACTGGCGACGATTTAGCCACTGTACCGCCTCGTTTGAAGTGCGGACGCATTATACCAGTCCACAGAGGTACAAATGTCATTAAATCTTTTAATTTAGATGCAGCAGTTTGATTGTATAAAGCATTGAGTACGTCACCATCAACAGATTGTTCTGCCAATTCTTGAGCAGTGGTGAATATTCCGTGTGCCCACGTTTTCCAACAAGATATTCCATCGTCAGATGCTGAAATTGTTTCGTAGTCATCTTTCTCTACTTCGTCATCGTTCTCCAGTACATCATTGACAAGCACCCCTTGTTTAATAATACTGTTAACATACCGCAAACATAGTTGTGAAGGTACTGGATCATTTGAATCATTGACGCCGATTTCTTGACTTAAGGCTACTGTCAAAATACATTTTAATAGGTAAGTAATATCCTGCACATTGGACATTTGATATATTTGAGCAATAGACCTGATATAAAATGGCGAACTTTTGCTGCTTTCTTACGTAAATAATTCCATTTTGCAACCATTGCTATTAGGTGACTAACATCAAGTCGTAAAAAACATGCTGGAATTTTTGTATTGCAACTGTCGGGCGATAAGTCTGCTTCCATAAAACAAATTTGAAAACATATTTGTAAATAATGTTTTAGATCGACACAGTTCGCAAATGCTCTCGCTAGAGCAACTAAGATAGCTCTACCGAAATCAGACGTTACAATTCGTGGTACACGAGCACCCGATCTTATAATTGCAGACAAAAAATATGTAATTCACGATGCGTCTTGCTTCGATGATACCATCTGAAAAACCGGTATACTTGGATTATTACTATCCTCGAATGCAAGAACACATTGATATAAAAATATATGCGCAGATGTTATATCGCCATACACAATTAATTTTTTAGACACACTACCTGTGGCATCAACTGTCATGTAGCTATCCAAAGAGCGGTGTCCTAATTTGTACATTTCTAATTGTTCCTTTAACCAGTACATGCAATAGAAAGGATCCATTCCTATTGCATGTATTGAACCAACCTGTTCTTCATATTTGGCAACGCGTAAGAGAATAACTGGATTCGTACTCTCTAAGCCAAGGCGTTTGTCCACTTCCTGTTGCTTCGCTTTGCGTAGAACGTGTTCATGTGGTATATTTGGCGGTATTTTGTCACCGAATTTCATTAGCAATTTTGCTTGTTCAGCTTGCCAAACCGATGCAGGTTTATTAGCATCAATGAGGTGAGCTGCAACTTTCTGGCGTAAGTATCCCGCCAGAGGTCTTTTTCGTTTGTGGGTAATTTTTGTATCAAAATCTGTTACCAAAAATTCAAAAACACAATCCTTATGTGCAACAGGTTTTGAGAACATTTTACCATCTATTATAGCACCGCATTCATTACAATGTCCTTTAATGTGCACATAGCATTGAGCAGATAAACGTTTATAAACTCTACCACTTTTAAACGTAATGGCACATGGAATATCAGTTTGAGAATAAATTTTTTCTGCTATAATATGTGACCATACCCGTTTCTTTAGCGTCACGTATCGTTTATCGCCGTAAATAAGGGATTCCGGCTTCATTGCTTTCCATTTCTCAGCGGATACTATTATTTTGTATGATGACGATATCTTCTGTTCAGTCTGTGACTCACAATCAGTATGAGATACGTTAGTTAGCTTGCCCTGTCGTACAATTTGTCTTTTGTTATCGTCAATATTATAAACGCGTAAAACTTCCGACAGGAAGATTCCTCGATTTTTATTTAATATAGTGTACACGTGTTTCGGGGTAATGTCGCTCCCTTTACTTTTCATTTCATCTGAAATTTTGACATAAACTGCATCACGTGGAGGTAAAACCTTCCCGCTTGAATCGATTGTCCGAAAAGATGAATTTGTTAAGATTTGTAATAATATCTCTTTGTTATACATTTTTGTTGTTTCTACTATGTTACAAATGCACTGAAATAAGAGAATGTAAGACAATACAGATTACAATTAATGCAGGCAATAACAAAAATTTTATACTGTATAATTACATATAACGGAACACTGATTGCCTAATAGCAACAGTCAGCCGTAAGAGGAAATCAAATATCGAATATTAATGCAAACGATCGGAAGCACGTTCCAAGAGACAGTCAAATGTGCAACGGCAACGTTAATTTAGCTCAGTGCTGTGTTCTCTACAATCTCTACTTGAATATTTCTACTCTGTCGGATCTCGCGTCCCACTTCAATCCCACTGCTTCCGCGCGCCCTTCCACTGTCTCCGCCGCGGCGCAGTGATACTCGCTGCCAGAGCGCGTGGAGGGAATAGTGCAGGCAAGCCGCGGCGCAGTGATACTCGCTGCCAGAGCGCGTGGAGGGGATAGTGCAGGCAAGCCATTTCGACAAATCATTTCTAGCTGGGTACAATATTTAATACGGGCGACCTCACCGATACGTTGCTCCTCAGGCCTCGTCTTCGCCGGCTTGGCCTTCTTCACGCCCGGGTCGGCTGCGGTTCTCGATTTGACAGGCCGGGATTACTTCACAAAATATACGGCAGCGCGACACGACAGCGCGAGGAAACGTCTTTCCCGTTCGGCGGATAGCGCGGAAGAGGAAGAGCGACGTCGCACTCGATCGCGAGTCGAACTCTTCGCCCCCAAGCGGGGGTTGCGCGACCGTTTTGCGCGCCGGCACGGCCGTAATCGACGTCGCGCGTGATCATCTTCGATCCGCGCGACGCAACGCCGTAAATCGCAGGGGCGCCTTGCACCCTCGCTCAATCCTCAGGCCCACGCTTCGCCCTCGACCTCCTCCTGGCGAGGGGACCGCCTCTCCGCCGGCTCCGGTCGTCGATCTTCCGCCTCCAGATCCGACAACTTATCTCCCGTCGCCAGCGGTTCGCGATTCCTCGTGCGCGGGGCGTCCCGCGCCCTCGCGACGGCACCCGCGTCCGCCCCTGCCAGGCTCACATGCAGCTCCTCATCCTTCGACCGCCGCCTCGCGCCTCGCCTCGCCGGGCCGTCCACTTCGAACCTCTACCGGGTGGGCCGTAATCCTTCGCCGACAGCTGGTCTTCGATGCGGTGTTCTCCTCTTCGATCGGTGGGGCGCCGCTCATACAAATAATTATACGCGGAATTAATACGAGGTCTTATTATGCTAATTACTAGTGCCCCTTGGAGATCTCGACGCCTTGCACGCTCCCGGCCCGTCGTCGGGCGCGAACCCCGCGCCTTGTGACGGCGGCGGGGACGCTGCCACGCGCGGCGAAGCCGCAACGTCACAATACATGTACATATATGTTCTTAAATTCAAATATATTGTATATACATATATGTGTGTGTGTTCTTTGTTTCACAGAATTTATTTTTTAATTTGTTGCATTTTTATTCTCTTTCTACTGCATGCAGTTAACGTAACATGCAGTTGATGTACCTTTCTATACTTTCGATATGATTTATAATTATTAAGATTTATAATGATTATGTATAATGTGATTTTTGTTATTTCTGTATAATGTGATATTTGAATTTATGATATTTCTGTATAATGTGATATTTTTGTCATTGTTCGCGCGCGAGCGAGGTTTGTCGCGACGAACGTGAGATATGCCGGGATCGCTCAGAGAGAGCGAGAGGTGAGAGCGACGGAGCGAGGAAAGTGCGAGAGAGAAAGGTGATTTTGGAGCGAGAGATTTTGGAGCGTGAACAATAAAGTCGTTGGATTGATTGAAGGTCAATTTGAAATTAACGTCTTTTGGTTGAACAATGTGTATCACATTTATTACTGCCACTGAAATTAACAGTTTATAACGGCAAGATGATCGCGTTCACAAATGACTGGTCGGCGAAAACTCTAGGCTTCGATGCACTACGAACTTGCACCGTTGATCGCGATCGCGTTCTCGTAGAATTGAGAAACTCGCACTTGACTTTCTCGCGAAGATTCTCGAAAGTTCTCTGGGTTTAGCGACAACAGTAATTACGGCTCACAAAATGTTCGCTTCAAGGATAGAACTCGTCTGGTGTTTGTTTCGACGACGGCTATCGATCAGCCGAAAATTCGTCTCTTAAGGAGGGAGTGACGTGACGCTCTTATTGGCGAACGATTCTGCGAACGCGTCGCACGCTCCTCGGAACGCGTGGGATATATCGAGACATTACTCGAGATTCGATATATTCCATAACGAGAAGAGAATCATGAATTTACATTAATAAATTATGACTACATAATAATATATCTTGAACATATAATAAAATTAATAAATACATTGTTAGTCAATCCTGAACAGTCATTAAACAGTTTATTGTATGATTAAAATTTTTCTTGCTTCTTTTGAAATTTTGATTAAAAGGAACATTTAATTATTTGATAACAAATTATTAAGTATTCTTATTTTTAAACTTACAGAGTTTTTGCAATAAACTCATATATGCAACAAAACGTTTTTTACTTAATGTTTATACATTTCTTGATATAACAAATAACACTTGGTTTTATTTTTCATATTTGTCCTTTAACGGCAAACTTTAGAAAGCGCAACTGATAAAATTTGTTTCAGAATTCCGCGCAATGTTCCGCTAAAAATACACTTTTAAAATCAATTGTGTATAAAATACGAAGACAGAATTATTTGTTTAATTTAGTTAGATAACGAAATTAGTAATTAAATGTTCCAAAAGAAAAATCATGGAAAATAAAATTAATGTATTAATTAACCAGAATAAACGACTAAATGGTTAACCGGTTAATAATTACTCGAATAATATTAATCACTCTGACCGAGTACTCGATTAATCGATTTTAATCAATGCATTCGTTTTTCACCGGTTAAACGGTTAATCAAATTAATCGGTTTTCACGAGCCCTAGCTTATACCATGGCAACTGGTGAGCGGTACGTCATTTTACATCATCCTGTGTAACCTAACCTAACCTCACACTTTTATCTGAGCCGATAATTTTAATGTTTATTTATAACGCAAGTTATGTAATGTTAGTTTCTAGAACATATTATAATATCGCAAATAAGTAAGTTTATTTTGTATTAAGAGCGTTATAACAGAGCCTTTCGTTTCATTATAAATTTTATTTTCTGTGCTTGAATATATATACCATATTATTATATTGTGTACCAAATATGTATGTGTATAATATATGTGTGTGTATAAGAGTATATAACATAATAAAAAAATATATTATATATGAAGAAAATTTTTGCACTTATGTGCTTTTATTTTTTCCCATATTTTTTTCCAAATAAAATCTCTATGAACTAAATATACCCAGATAGCAAGTTGCCTGCAGATTGCTGTCAATTTGCTTAAAACAGCTTGGCTTAAGTTGCCTTCGATATTGGGGAAAGAGGTAAACGATATTGCCTATTGGATTGCCGGTTGCTATTGCCACCCAACGGTTGTGAGCAATTTGAGGACAACAGTTGCCCTCTTACGAACAGAAGGTGTAATAGATTGTTGGAAACCACAGGGCAACATGACGGAAACAGGTTTCCGCTTAGAATCAGTTGCCAAAAACCTGACAGCATTTTTAAGGAAACCGTTGCCGTTAAAAAAAAAATAAAATAATTAAATTTCTATTCTATCATAGGCCTAGTTTACACCGGACCGTTTGATACGCGTACCAAGTACTATATCCGTACACTGAAAAAAAAGTATCTTCAAAAAAATTTACTTTGATTTAAAGAAATAATTTTTTTATATATTTGCCAAGACATTATATATTTGAATATTGCAGTGAATGTTATTTAAATTTAAAAAAGATAATGTAAAAACAAAGCATTGCTTTTTTACATAATAGAATATGTTCAATTGAAATAAAAATATATTTATTTAAATAAAGAGTACCGGTATATATTTTAAAAGTTCTAAATTTCAAAAAAAAAAATTTTTTTTTTGTGTAAAAGAAATAATTTTTTAAATAAAAGAAATAATTACTCAAAAATAAAAAAAACTGTTTTTCTTTTAAAGAAATATGTATTTATGTCAAGAGACATTGCAGGGGCGCGTGCGGTGAACGGTTGCTCCGAAATGTAAGGAGTAAATTGGAAGGGAGTAGAGGTGCAGGAAGCGGAGGAGAATGAGGAAAGGTAGTGAGGGAGGCAGGGGGAGTGCGAGGGAGGTGGAGTGCATGGAGGAGGAAAGAAAGTCGACAGGAGGAGCAGTCGAAGATGGTTAAGAAGGAAGGAGGATGAAGAGGTTAGGTTGACGAGAGGATGGGCGAGGGGAAGATTCAATGGAGGAGTGGTGTAAGAGGAAGACGGAAGAGGAACACGGAGCATGCGCGCAGAGAATTTTGGATAGGGAAGAAGGCAAGAAGACCTGAATGCGCACGGGGGGGCTGACGTGGTGCGTTACGCGATGCCTGGCGGGGGCCGAGGAGAGGCGAGAGGAGGGATATCACAGACGGTGTATCCGCGCCAGGCGGCGGCGGCGCACTGCGTACGGCCGGTGAGCGGGTGTATGGAAGAGGGGCGCACGCAACGTGAGAAGGAGCGATGGTGGCGCACGGACGGGTGCGAGGAGAGATGGTTGGAAGCGGATGGGGTGGCGCTGGTCGCCAACTGAGTTGGCAGCTATACGAGACGCCGATCTGACGCTTTGCGAACGCAGGGGTCTACAGAGTCGGAAAGCAGATATGACGGCGGCAGTACCGCGTGTCAGAGGTTAAAACAAAGTGATAATCAGGTTAGAAGGGCGGCAAGAGAGCGGGAAGCAGTCAAGAACGGTAAGATATGCGCGCAGTAACAGCGAAGTAAACACGCTGGCCGGGAGGCCGGAGGAGAGAGAATGTCAGTAAGAAGGGGGGCAAAGCGAAGTGAAGCGTAGTGAGTAAGGCCGTGAATGACAGTCTCGTTTTGTTCGGAAACAGGTAGAGAGAATATTGCAAGGAGAGGGACAAGAGATGGAAGGAGAGGACCGCGTAGAGGGACTGAGGTACGAGATGGCGAGATGGATGGAAAGGATGTCGAGGGAGATTAGAGGAATAGGACTGGAACTCAGGAAGGAGGTAGGACGGGTGGGGGAGGAGTTGAGAGAGGAAATGAGGGAGATAAGGACGCAGTTGAAGAGGCTGGAGGTGGTGAAGAAGGAAGCGATCCGGGGTAGAAACGGGGGAAGGCAGAAGGAGTCAAACGAGAGTGGCGAGCTGGGGGGGGAGGAGAAAATTCGGAAGAGCGTAGAGAGAGAGAAAGAAGGTCAAGGTTGCATAAATAGACGAGATAGGGAAAAGCGAAACCAGAGAGAGATAGCGATGGCGGAGGAAGAGAGGAGCAGCAGGGGAGTGGTGAGGAAGAGGACGCAGAAGGAGGAGTCGGTTGAAAGCAGTGAAGGCGGGTGGGAGGAAGAAGGATGGAGCGGAGATTGGTGGGATGAGGTAATAAGAGAAGAGGAGGGGAGAAAAAAAGAAACGAGGAGACCTAAAGAAAGAGAGGAGAGAACGGAGCAGGAAAGAAGAGATAAAAGGGAGGAGAAAGTAAGAGGATGGAGCGAATGTGAACAGGAAAAGGAGTCACGGACGGAAGAAGAGAATAGAGGAACGAAGACAGAGGGAAAAAGTAAGAGAGAAGATGTTTGGACGGAGAAGAAGCACAAAGGGAGTGAAAGGAGAGAAGTTGAAGGTAGAGAAAGAAAAGAGGATAAAGGAAGAGAGAGGGAGGCAGAAAGGAGGATAGCGGCAGGAGAAGGAGAGGGGGGGGTAGAGAAGCTGGAGTGGTATAGTGAGAGAGATGGCAAAGGGAGAAAGGAAGTAAGGAAGGGAGACAACGAGCGAAACTCAAGAGGAGAGGAAGGAAGCGAGGACGATAAGAAAGAAAATCAGAGTAGGAGTGGAGGCGAGAGCGACAAGGAAAGAGGAAGGGATAGGAAGGAAATGATGTCGACAGGAGGAGGTAATATGGGATTAGGAAGGGAGAAGGTGCTCAGAGAAAGAGAAAGCGAAGATGGAAAGGCGCGCAGGGAGGACAGGGGAGAATGGAGCTCGGACGAAGAGGAAAGAAGAGAAAGGGGGGAAGAAGGGGCGAGGAGAAAGGCACGGGAATTAGTGAAGAAAAGGGCGGAAGAAGTAAAGAGAGAGAGAGAAAGAAGAGAAAGAGAGAGAGCGCATTGGGAAGATAGAGAGGAGAGGGAGAGAATCGCGAGGAGGAAAAAATCGTTGGTGTGGAGAGGAGTAGAAGGAACAGGACAAGCAGAAAGGAAAGAATTTATAGAGATTATTGCAGAGAGGGCGTTGGACAAAAAGGTGAAAGTGGAGGGACTGACAGAGATAAAAGGAAAAGGAAAGGATATAGTGATAGCTGAAATGGAGGAGGAGGAAGACAAAAAGGAACTATTTGGGAGGAGATGGGAGATAAAGAAGAGATGGGGAGTGACAGTGGACGAGGAGCTAACGGGAGAGGAGAGGTATAGGAAATGGAGATTAGAAGAGAAGGCAAGAGAGGAAAGAAGGAAGGGTAACTCGGCGGTGGCTACGAGCAGCAGGTTATGGATAAATGGCAAGGAGATATTTTGGGATGAGGACAGGAAGGGTTGGAGAAAAGGGTGAAGAGAGGCAAGACGATTCGAAAGACGCTGGGAACTCAAGAGAAGATGAGGGGGGGCGATAGATGAGGAAATGACGAGGGGAGAGAGGCAAAGGAGACATGCAGGAGGATATGGGGAATGGAGGGGATCATAGGAGGAGAAGCGGAGGATGGAGATGGAGATGGTGGCTATCGCAGATTAGGTTTGGGCGAATTGTTTAGTTTTTCTTTCTGTATACAGGGTTCGAGGATAGGAAGGAGAGAGTGACAGGAGGTACAGGAGAGGCTGAACAGAAAGAGGAAGGAATGGAGCTGATGTTAAACACGCTATTGGAGAAAGACGGACGCGAGAAAGAGAGGGGCCAGGGGATAGGGTAAAGTCAGAGTGAAGAGGAAGGAAGGAAGTCGACAGAGAATGCCAGAGGGAATGTGGGAGTTAAGAGGGTGGGGCGGGAAACAATATGTGAGGTCGCCCAATGGCCAGGTTTGAGGGGGATAAGTTGTAAGGGGTTGGGTACGTCCCCACAAAACGCCAATGTTTTGTATCTGTATGGAAGGAGAGAAGAAGTTAAAGTGTAAAGGTTTGGGAAACGTTCCTAAAAAACGCCCTTTTAGACCCGAGAGGGTAATAAAGTATACGTTTGAAATTGAATTGAATGTATTTATGTCAAAAAAACTTGATATATATTTCAAGAATTGTAAATGCAAATACAAAACAATATTGTCTTCGATGAAAGAAATAACTTCTTTAAAATAAAAAAGAATTTTTTTTATTTAAAAAAATATATATTTATTCTAAGAAATATTGATATTTATTTCAATAATCATAAATGTTGGTTAAAAACATTATTTTTTTTATTAAAAGAAATAATTTCTTTAAAATAACAAGAAATTTTTTCTATTTCAAAAAATTTACATTTATTTCAACAAATATTAATATTTATTTAAAGAATTGCAGTTGTTAATACAAAAATATATTTTCTTTCATGAAATAAACAATTAGTCTTACATAAAAATGCTCTTTCTTAAACAAAAAGAATTTTTTTTACTTGAGTGAATATATTTATTCACTTTAATAAATACATTATTAATTTTAAAAGCTATTTTTTTAATTTAAGCAAATACTTTTTTCTTCTAAGAAATATTTGTCTTTAATTAAGGCTCCTGGATACTCGCCTCTTTTATCCTTCTTTGGTGACATCAGAAGCGAGAAATGACATGTTGAGAATTCTTGCATGTAATTTACAAAGAAAAGAATATTTACAAAAAATAACACTTCAGATCACTTCACTGAAGTGACTTCAGTACACTTCAATAATATTCGGAAAATAATCTCTTTCCCTTGACAGTTAATAAACAGTCGTAAAATGAATATAACACAAAGCCTAACCATGCAGGTTTGTGCGCAGGCACATGACTACGCTTCATATCACATTTTTTTTACGACTGTTTATTAACTGTCAAGGGAAAGGGATTATTTTCCGAGTGTTTTCGAAGTGCTAAAGCGATTTTAAGTGTTATTTTATATCAATATCCTTTTGTTTTTAAATTACATGCAAGAATTCTCAACATGTCATTTCTCACTTCTGACGTCATCAAACAAGGATAAAAGAGGCGAGTACTCACAGCCCTAATAATTAATATTTTTATTGGTGCGTCGAAATTCGTACTATATAATTGTACAATCGGATAATATAATTCCTTTCCGGGTTATAAATTTCCGGACACCCTGTATACAATAAAAATGATATTTGATTCGTATATTTAAAATATTTTATTGTAATGCATACTTATACAAATTACAAAATTCATATAACATATAATTGATATCAATTGATTCAAAAGCCGCAACTAAATAAACATAGTATTGAGTAGGTATCGCAATTGTGAACATACAGGCAACAATATTACAATACGCAAAATTTTCATCCTCTATGCGCTTTCAATAAATAATAGTTATAATGAAGAGGGAATATAATATTTATTATTTGACATAATGTGAGCATTATAAACCTAGTAATCTATAAGCTTATTTTGAGCTGTAAACCCCCATTCCTTAGTTTCTTTTACATTAAATGCTCCATAGTTTTCGCAGTAACATGTATTGATAAACTTGTAATATAAAAAAAACACATTTTTAGATTTATCAATTACAACGTACTTAATTTTTCCAAAAACTGGAGAATCGTATGTTTGCATATTTATAAAACTGTTGATTTCATAACGAGTCCCATACAATCTTATTCATAAAACACAATAGCAATCGTTCAAATGTGTTGGTAACAAACATTTTAAATTATCATAATCGCTTATAAAATGTAATTTTGAAATATATGGTCCAGAGGAAAGTCGTATTGAAAAACCTTCGTTACAAATAAATATGTGACAAAGTTGCATTTGATGTTTTAATGATAGAGAATATGCAGGGCATTTTCTAGATCTAATAACTGTACTATACTCTTTAATTTGTTTATGCTTTGCTTCAAATTGCATTGTGGAAAAATTCTTTAAAGGCCCGAATTCACGCATAATTCTTTCATAATGTGTTAAATAATGGTGTTTCACTTTGAAGGAACATTTAAAAATCTTCAAATATAGTGTTAAATATTGAGATATTAACACTGCAAATTAGTCTACAATATTGTTAGTAATAGATTCTAGCATAGAAATATTGACTATTTTACGTAACATTAAATAAAGTTTCCAAACTGAGCTGTTGGTAGGAACTAAATCGCCTATAAAGAAGCCAAGATTTGAAACTAAATAATGCATTTCTGATGCAGATAAAATAATCATTATGTTTATTATGGATTCTAATTTTATAATAGGGATATTTATATCATATAAAAAATGACAAAAATTCTTAATTCTTTCTTAAATACTTCTACAGAGAATGCTTTCTTCTTACATATAAGATCATATAAAATTTTAGCAATGTCATATCTACATACACCTTCCAGCAAGTCATGCATAGGATCTATTGATATATTTTTAGTTACGCGGAAATTTATAATATTATTAAAAATACAGTTTTCTACAATCCCATGACTTTTCTCGACAGAATGCTTTTTATAGTTTTCAACATTTCTTAATAAATTACTCTTTTCAATCGTGGTATTATGCAATTCATCTTTGGAAATGTAACATATACGACAGCAATGAGACGAATTAAAACTTTTGGTACAGCCCAAAATCGTATTAAGTTCTAAGTTATCACCTACTATACGAGATAAAATAAAGTAAACTTGTTTTGTTTCTCCTTCTACATTAATGCAAATTCCGTCAGTATAAAGTTCATTAATTTGGTTAATGACATAAGCAAAAATTTTTTTGGTTCCTAAAGTTTTATGATCTAGATATTTATGCAATTGCATTAAAAAGATATTTTCCAATAAACTAGAAAACTCATTTGGTAAACTATCAATAACACAATAAACTGTACCAATCCAACTGTGCCATCTTATTTTTATTTTTACAAGAACCCAAGGGATTGTTAATTTCTAACAATAAGTCATCAAAATAAAGCACAAGTGGTAAGATAAATTTATCATTCGCAATTCTTTTCAACAGATCTCCAAAAATTAGTTTGAAAAATAGAATTTAAAGATTCACTTTCTTTGCTCTTCTCAGTATATGACATTATTTTTTTATATACATGTGTAACGATGCGCCCCTTAAAACCGCATCGTGTCCCGGCTCACATCCACCGCGGACCGCCCGGCCGAACACCAGCCAGGCGGAAATGTGGGCGCGATGCGCCCACACACAATTTTTAATTGCGAAAACCGCGATCTCGCCGTAATAACGGCTCGAGACGTCACGGCCCGCCCGAGCGGCCCGCCGACAAGGCCGACGGGACCCGAGCGCCGCCGAGCGCCGCCGAGCGCCGATAGCAAGTTTACAGCTCCGACCACGCGGTCGTCGACACGTGCGCGCTGCTGTCAAACCCCCACGCCGGGCGCGCAAAAGTACCGTTACCCCGGCGGTATAAAAATGCGGGACGCGAGCTTAAAACTCACTCAATCCTGATCCTAGAAAAGCAGAAGTCGTGGTCGAGAGCTCTCTGTCCACGTTCGAGTGTTCTCGTTGCTGCTTATCCTACAACGTTTCTTGTTCCTGATACCTGCGAAGGCAGAAAACCGAGGTGGAGAGCTCTCCGTCTCGAACGAGTGCTCTCGTCGCCGACGCTTACGAATCCTGGCTAATCGGGACGGACCGGTCCGTATGTCCGAACGTCCCCAAACGCCGTTCCGCCCGCCTGGATCCTTACGCATAATAGCCCGGGATAGTACATATTTTCACACGCGAACTTCTACGCGTGTTACTAAGGATATATTCACCGGGCCGTATTATTACTTTTGTAATTAAAGTCGATTTAACGTACTGGGCATCCGCGCCTCCGAAGTACTCGCGCCGATAAATTCACATTTGTTATAGTCAAACATTATTAAACGTACTGGGCATCCGCGCCTCCGAAGTACACGCGCCGATAATTTCACATTCGTTATATTCAAGCATTATTACACGTGCTGGGCATCCGCGCCCCCGAAGTACACGCGCCGGTAAGCTCTTTTGTATGATATCACTCGGCCGTACTGGGCTACCGCGCCTCCGAAGTACGCGCTCCAGTATTAGGAAGTTTGTCTGATCTCGATATCCATTATATTATAGTAAACTAGCGATATCCGACGAATAGATACACGACGGGCCTCAGCGGTATAATCCACACGCGACACTAGTCAAATACTTGTCTGTTACTTCAACATTTAAATTATAATAAATTCTATCTTTTATTATCTTACACACGCCAATCTCACGTTTATTGTTTCCGGACCTACCTAGCGAACTCCTGACCCGGCGAGCTAGTCCGCGTTCGCTACCTAAAGGCGGGTCGTTATACATGTGGAAGCTCTAAAAATTTTTTTAATATGACCTTTAAGGGCATTACGCTTAATTTCTGATTTTGTAGATGCGATTGATATCTTTTCTTAACTTTACCAAATGACAAAATAGAGTTTATACTTACTAATTTTGGTAAAAACAAGCAATTTTTTTCTTGTAAATACTGTAATGTTTTATATTCTGATTTAAATGGTTTTAAGCCATTTTTTATAATATTTAAAACAATATCCAAATCTTTAACATCTTTAAATTTCTTAGACAAAACATCTAAACATACAGAAATGTAATTTATGCCTATATCTTTTATAATTTCATGAACAACTTTTCTATTTACATTTCCAGTAGCATACAATTTTGTTACAAAACGAACAGAATATTCGGAAACTATTTTTTCTAAATGTTCAATATTAATTTCACCTGTATCATCAATCGCATCTAATAAATTTTTAGTATTAAAAAATTGAAGGTTATCTTCGATATTGCATTTTGGTATATTTTGAGAAACTATTGTTTTATTTTTTTTTACAAAAGCATTCTGTGGAGATAATGTTTTAAGATGTGTATTTAAAACATGTTTCCGTAAATAATAAATATTATTAAAATTACCTATGCAATCCTTGAAATTACATTTAACTGTAGAATTCATAAGCAACTTGTGTCTCATTTTTATATGTAACATTAAAGTGTCCATGGATAAAAATGTTTGTTCACAGAAAAAACATAAAATCATTATAAAAAATTATAGACTGACATAGAACCAGCAAATATGCAACTTATAACGTTCAATGAAAGAACTTAATTAAATTAAACTTTTAGAAAGAAACAATTAATTATTAGTTCATAAGTAATTAGCCAGTTCTTGTCGTCGTAATTGTACAACCAAAGAATGTTATTATAAGTGTGAAAAATGCTATTTTTAATAATAATAACCATTTAAAAATTTTAAACAGTAAGACTTTCAGAATTAACAGTGTTGGCGAATTTGCGTTTGCTGGGCGTAACTCCGGCTTCACCAATTGGAGCAAGAAAGGCCGGGTCGACCCCGACAGGGATCGGGAGTGCGGAATTGAAACGGACACTAAGTTTCACCTCAATAGTGCACAGCACTGATTTAATGATTGTACAGTTTTGCCGATGGCCTTTACAGAAATGAGGCACGGCGTATGTGTGCAACGGGCACGTGAGTTCCGCACGCGAATATGCACAGTTTTATATAATGTTCACTGCTCGTGTGCGGCGCGTTAACGAGTGCCTGCAAGACACTATGCTCGAGTGCGCTGACGGCACGACGATTGCTATCCGGATGCACGACGGGGCGTAACTCCGCGTGAACCGAAACTGGTTGATTTTACTGACGCACAACGGCGAGATACGACCGCGTGGATTCGAGTAGAATCCGCGAGACGGGTGCAAGACGGCTGGAGTACCGCTTGAACCGCCCTTCAATTTTCTACTGACTCGATCGGCCCTCTCGCGGGCCCGTTTCCGGAGCATTCGGTGACGCGACCATTATTTGACCAATGAGCGTGGTTACCAGGATCACGGGATCCTCGCATGAACGGATCGATCGCGCGACGCAAGAGACCGCGCGGTCTGGGATGACGCGGAGGAGCGGCGCGAAATTGCTCCGTTCAGGGGGCGGCTCAGGGATGGCGTTAGCGGTATCGATTGCGGTAATGATCGCGGTGATTGCAATCCCGAACATACCGCCCGCCGCGAATAACGATTCGCAACAAAGACAGGAGCCGCCTGCCGTGACGAATGTTGATCTCGCGCCGCCCGCCATGCGGAGCACTACAAGTGCTGAAACAAACTTAAACTAGAATTAACAATGTAAGGAAATTATTTAAAGTATATACAGAGATACAGTGCGAACTGAGCGCACAATGTTGAGCAGCTATCGCGGAATGTCACTCTGGATCGCTCTGATCGGTATTCACATCCACCGGGAGAAATGACAGCTTAACGATCGCGCGTTTGTACGTGGATTTGGCCGTTCTGACCGTAACGACGCGTGTTAGTCCATCCTCGCAAGGGTGACACTCTACAATTCTGCCCAACTCCCACTTGTTCGGAGGAGCCAGCGGGTTTCGCAGAAGTACTAAGCGTCCGACTCGAGCAAGATTTTGAACTTCACGCCACTTGGGGCGTTGCTGCAATGTGTGCAGATAGTCATCCGACCAACGCTTCCAAAAGCTATCGCGCATGTGTTGAATTAATTGCCATCAAGTGAGACACGTTTCCTTCTCGTCAAGTAACGAAGGCGTTGGTGCGCTTGTTAGCGCGGTGCCGATTAGAAAATGACTCGGTGTCATCGCACAATAATCATCGACATTGTCGGACATCTGAGCGAGCGGTCGCGAATTCAGACACGCTTCGATTTTACATAAGAGCGTGCTTAATTCCTCGAATGTTAGCGTGTGCGCCCCGATGACGCGTTTCATGTGAAATTTGACGCTGCGGACGCACGCTTCCCACAGTCCGCCGAAATGCGGCGCGGACGGAGGAATGAAGTTCCACCGAACGCCTTGAGTTGCGGTTCTATTTTGAAAGTTCGGATCACGAATGGCTCTCTTCCATGCGGCGGATATTTCGCGATCAGCGCCGTGAAAGGTCGTCGCGTTGTCTGAATACATATCACTGGGAACGCGCACAAAACCGATCGAACGCAGCGACGAACGCGGAAGTTGTACAGTCGCTAACCAACTCTAGATGCGTGGCCTTGACTTCCATGCATACAAACACGGCGATATATGCCTTTCTCGATTTGTATCTTCGACCGGGTGTAGATCTGACCTGTATCGGTCCGGCATAATCCACCCCGCAATGGAGGAATGCGTGAGACGGCGACGTAACGCGACACGCGGGCAAGTCGCCCATCAACTCGTTCGCGAGCTTGGCGCTTTCCCGAGCGCATGTGACACATTGATGTAAAATAGCGCGGATTGTTTTACGCGCGCGTACTATCCAGTAAGTTTCACGTAGCTGGTGCAACGTGTATTGCGGCCCAGCGTGGAGGGCGCGTATGTGAGTATCGCGTATCAACGAGGCAACTGCCGGATGGGCAGCGAGCACAACCGGGTGCTTTTTGTCGGGCGGAAACGCTGAATGGCGGAGACGTCCGCCAACACGAATGAGCCCGTTCTCATCGAGAAACGGGTTTAACGGCAGCAGTTTACTGCTTTTCGAGATGCGTTGTGAGAGCTCTAACTGAGCGTATTCGACAGGGAACAGCTGTCGTTGAACGTTTTTAAGCCAAAAGATGCGCGCGAAGTTAATTTCGTCCGGACTGAGCGGTTCCGGCTCGGTTTGCGACGGCGCATTTAATTTGACGCGACCTTCTGCGCGTGCGCGACGAACGAATCGCATGACGTAAGCGGTGACTCGAACCAGCTTGTTCCACGACGAGAATCTCTCGCCGAGATCCCATCAATCGCGAGATTGCGTAAGGTGCACTGGAGCGCGAACTCGCGCTTCCGGCGGTGATTCCGGCGAGTTTGATTGAGGTTCGGATGGCCAATGATCAGACGAGAGTTTGAGCCAGTCGGGCCCGGTCCACCACAAGGATTGATTTATAAATTTTTCCGGTTGAACGCCTCGCGACACGAGATCGGCTGGGTTGTGTTGTGAGGGCACGTGATGCCACTCGACGTTTGGCAGTAGGGTTTGCACCTTGTGAACCCGATTTGCGACGAACGTTAGCCATCGGGAAGGAGGCTGCGCAAGCCAGGCTTTAGTGATCTTCGAATCGGTCCAACAGTGGTAAGATTTAATCGCAACTGCGAGGGATGATCGGATAGTGTCGATTGTACGCGCAAGCAAGACCGCGGCGCACAGCTCCAATCGAGAAATACTCATGGGTTTGAGCGGAGCTACTTTCGACTTTGACATGAGCATCGTGACTTCGACTGTTCCGTCGATGTGCGTAACGCGTAGATAGATGACCGCTCCGTATGCGGAGGCGGACGCATCGGCAAATCCATGAATCTCCGCGCTGAGCGTATCGGATCCGTAACCTGTCCAACGCGGAATCGCGATTTGTTTCAATAGCGGTAGTTGAGTGTAATAATCTCTCCATTTTCGGAGAAGATCGTTAGGGATTACGTCGTCCCATTTACAGCGAAGCAGCCAAAGCTGCTGCATCAGAATTTTCGCGATGATGACCACTGGAGCCATCCACCCGAGAGGGTCGAAGACGCGAGCGATCGTCGAGAGAATTGAGCGTTTCGTATCGGGGACTGACTCTACAAGCGTGACGTCGAATTGAAAGACGTCTTTGTTGGGATCCCACTTTAGACCGAGCACTTTGAGACGCTCGTCGGATTCGAGCGTTTTTGCGGAAGCAAGGCCGTGATCCTGAGGATCGATGCCTTCGAGCAATGCAGGATTGTTACTCGTCCATTTGCGTAGATGAAATCCTGCTTTTTTCAAGAGAGAGATGAATTGATTTTGCGTTTGAAGCGCGAGAGGCATGTCGTCTGCACCGAACACACAATCGTCGACGTATGTGTGCAGCTGCAATACCGGAACAGCCAACGGGAATTTCGCACTTTCGTCTTTGGCGACTTGTTTGACCACACGGAGGGCGGCATGAGGCGCGTTTGCGTTACCGTACGTGACTGTCAGTAAAAGATAGGCCGTCAATGGCGAGGTCGGATCGGGTCGCCATAAGATTTGCTGATATTCCACGTCGCGGCGGTGGTCGAGAATTTGACGATACATCTTGGCGATGTCGGCGGTGTAGACATACCGATATAGCCGCCATCGCGAGATGATAACGGATAACTCAGACTGCAGCTTGCGGCCAACCATGAGATGATCGTTCAAGGAAAGACCATTGGAGGTCGGATGAGAGGCGTTGAAAACAACGCGCAAACGAGTTGTCGAGCTATGGTCGCGTATAACTGCGTGATGCGGTATATAATATACCTGACCATCGGGAGGGTCGTCCGGTGGCGCCTTGACCATGCGTCCGAGACGCTCGTATTCCGCGAGAAATTCGTTGTATTCTTTTGCGAGGTCCGGATTTGACATTAACCGCGACTCGAGACGCGAATACAACGCGATCGCAGACGATTTAGATTCGCCTAAGTCGATAGGGGGCCCCGATTTGAACGGCAACCGCACGATATACTGCCCATTGGGGGCACGGGAATGCGTAGATACGAAATGCTCTTCGCATCGAATCTCTTCCGGTGAGAGATGAGTTTGCTGAGGGAGTTCTTCGATCTCCCAGAAGCGTTTCAATTGATCCGATATTTCCGACAGCACGGTGCAGTGCGTTTGAACGCGAGCCGGCTGTGACTGCCATGGCACCGGCATCGGTCCGGACAGGAACCATCCAAAAATAGAATTTTGAGCAACGGGCTCATGAGGGGCGCGATTCCGAATTTCCGGTAGTAAGATCGCGCCATACAGGTCCGCACCGATAATTATGTCAATCGGCGCGGGACCAGTCGGATCGCTATCGGCTAGCGAAAGTTCGCGAATGTACGACTTCCTCGTTATATCTGGCACGCGGTGCGGAATGTAAGTCGTAAGCGACTTGAGAACCAGAGCGGAGACGGAGGGCGTCGGGCCCGTGCCGTTACGCGCTGACACGTGAACTATAGCTGCGCTGCGTGCGGTGGCCGCGGTCTCGCCGACCCCAGTGATTGAGACGGAGACGCGCGTACGCGGGAGACGCAATCGCTGAGCTAGCCGTTCGGTGATCAAAGTGGTAACAGAACTTTGATCCAATAATGCGCGAACTATACTATGTCGACCGTTGAGCCCGCTCACCCTAATCCAAGCAGTGGCTAACAAAATATTCGATTTCGAAAAACTCGTGTGAGACAACAAATGCGACGTTACTTCGGTAGTTGAATCTGTTGAATCTGTTTTCGCGTCCGTGGATGAAGGTGAGCTCTCGGTTTTCGTGCTAGTATTATTTACATCGGTTGTATGAAGAAGCGTGTGGTGCTTCTGCTGACATTGACGACACGTATTCTTGCTTAAACACGCATCGCGAGTATGCCGTGTGCTTAGGCAATTATAACAACAATGAAACTTCTTCGCGAGATCACGCCATTGAGCGATGCTTTTATTTTGAAAGTCCGGACAAGAGGGCAAGAAATGCGTCTTTTGGCACATGGGACACTTGTTCGTACAGGCGTTAGCCGCGTGAGCTTGAACTGAGGAATGCTGTTTATTGCCCTTGACTTGAGGCGAAGCCGGGAGAATGTTCTCGAGCGCCCGTATTCGAGAAATTAAGAATTTATCAAGTTGCTCGTATGTGGGATAATCTAAATTATTGCCAAGTTTCAATTCCCAGGCCTTGTGAGTGCCTTTATCAAGCTTTTGAACAAGCAAATAAACCAACATGTCGTCCCATGTGTCAACCAAACGATCGAGGTTTTTCACTGACTGAATCGAAACACTTGCTTTATCGCGCAACGCGGTGAGAGCGGCGGCGGAATCTGAGGCCGCTTGATGAAGTGTATGAAAAGCATGTAGGTGCTCGTGTACTAAACGTCGGCGATTGTTGTATCGCGCGAGCAACAAATTTCACGCGATTTTGAAATTCGCATCCGTCAGTGCCAGATTGCGTATGGCATCGCTGGCCTTGCCTTTCACACACGAATGCAGATATTGCAAACGATTCACATCTAGCAATTTGGGATTGTTAACAATTAACGCGGTGAATTGATCGCGAAACGCTTCCCATTCGCGGAACTCTCCGGCGAATTTCGGTAAATTTATACGCGGAAGTTGAAACGCGGTACGCGGCGCTACGCTGAGATTATATTGGCTTACGGGTGATGACCCAGGGTTGACTTGCTGCGGCGACTCCAACTTGCTCATCCACTCAGCCATGTAGTACGATGTTGTCAGGAACGTCTCCTCGCATTGGTCGAATCGATCCTCGATGAAGTATCGGCTCGTGGCGATGAATTCCGTGGTGGCGGCAGCCACAATCTTGCTGTGGAGAAGCTCAAACTGAGCGTAGTTGTCCTTGAGTTGCTGCAATCGGTTGCGAACTATTCCGTGCGTGTAATTCGCCTTGCCGATTTTCTTAAAATTATCGAGGGCCCGATCAATCGCGTGAATCGCGATGTTCTGCTGCGACATGAGGTCGTCCATGTTGGTTGAGCGTCCGTCTCTTCTGCGAATGGCGCAGTGGCACTCCGATCCGGCTCGAAGGACCAGAATTTATGTTGGTGAATTTGCGTTTGCTGGGCGTAACTCCGGCTTCACCAATTGGAGCAAGAAAGGCCGGGTTGACCCCGACAGGGATCGGGAGTGCGGAATTGAAACGGACACTAAGTTTCACCTCAATAGTGCACAGCACTGATTTAATGATTGTACAGTTTTGCCGATGGCCTTTACAGAAATGAGGCACGGCGTATGTGTGCAACGGGCACGTGAGTTCCGCACGCGAATATGCACAGTTTTATATAATGTTCACTGCTCGTGTGCGGCGCGTTAACGAGTGCCTGCAAGACACTATGCTCGAATGCGCTGACGGCACGACGATTGCTATCCAGATGCACGACGGGGCGTAACTCCGCGTGAACCGAAACTGGTTGATTTTACTGACGCACAACGGCGAGATTCGACCGCGTGGATTCGAGTAGAATCCGCGAGACGGGTGCAAGACGGCTGGAGTACCGCTTGAACCGCCCTTCAATTTTCTACTGACTCGATCGGCGCTCTCGCGGGCCCGTTTCCGGAGCATTCGGTGACGCGACCATTATTTGACCAATGAGCGTGGTTACCAGGATCACGGGATCCTCGCATGAACGGATCGATCGCGGGGGAGCGGCGCGAAATCGCTCCGTTCAGGGGGCGGCTCAGGGATGGCGTTAGCTGTATCGATTGCGGTAATGATCGCGGCAATCCCGAACAAACAGTTTTTTTTAAGGACTAGATACTTTACTTATTGTTAGTATACAGGGTGTTCTAAAAAGGTGGGGCCAAAATTTACGGAGATATTCCTCACACCTAAAGGATGAAAAAATGTTATATGAACATGGGTGCGGAAACGCTTTTTTCAGGAGTTAGAGCTTCTTTTCTGAGTACGGCTAAATGAGGTTGTGACCTTATCTGCCAGACAGAAATCAGAAAAATTTGACCTTTAATGCTATAGTTACTTGTTTACATAATGATTAATCCTAAATTGTTTCTTGTGTAAGTAATACAGTCAATAATATTTTCAACATAACTCCTGAAAAAATCGTTTCCGCACCCATGTTTATATAACATTTTTTCATCCTTGAGGTGTGAGGAATATCTCCCTAAATTTTGGCCCCACCTTTTTAGAACACCCTGTATGTTCTATATTAGGAATTATAGAATCCCATTTCGTAGTAAAATTATAAATACCTTTCTAGATTAGCATCCAAAGGTGTTCGCTCATTATAGGATAGTTTACTTGAAAAACATGAAATGTTTTAAAGCATACATCGATTGCCTCTAAAGTACTATTTGTTTTGTACAAAATGTCATCCACTTGAACGTAAGTTTCTTTAACTTGATAAAGGGACCCAAGAATAATAATATACGGTTGCAACGTAATATTTAGCATCTCAGCATGTTTTCTTGCTTCTTGTTTGATTAGAGTCATATCTCCAGGAATCTGGAAATACAGAGTATAAAATATTATAAAAGTAAAATAATTTGTGTGACATAAACTTTAATTTTTATAGAACTTTAATTAATTTTAAACTGTACTAACGCTTGCATGTTTTATCAGGCTTGCTTTGGCATTAGCTATTGAGGGTTTATAACATTTGCCTTTACATTTCTTTAATCCTTTTGGCGGAATTAAGTGTGGCAGTAACATAAGACTTATAGCCACTTTTGAATCTGAAAAATGACATTTATTTCTTAATATTCATATTTCTAATTAGTTTGCACATTTTTATCAACTTTTTAATTATTATTAAACATATATTTTTTTCATAATTTTAAACTAAAAATAAATATTAAAAATAAAAAAATAATTACCAGTTGAAATGTCCTTATCTTTTAATTTTTCAAACATTACATTTACGTCATGTTTAGTGTTACATGTTGAATATTTTATTATCACATCCATAAGTTGTTGCCAAATATTGAAATCCAAATTCACTGCTTAGATTCATTGTGTCGAAATCTTGGACAATTAATTGATGTCCTTGTGGATGTTTTAATACAGACCATTTATTAAGGAGATTATGCAAAGTTTTCTCTTCAGAATTATTAAGGTCTTTGTGCCTGATATCAAAAGTAAGCAGCCAATGTTGGAGAACTAATTCCCATGGAGCTACATTCTCATCTAACCATTTGATACTTTCTTGCACTGTATTATCTATTTCCTGTGAAACTATGAAAGATTACATTATATTTTAAAAATAATTATAATTTACTTTATTCAGTCCTACAAACCCAAACCGAATAGAATATAGAATTTGGAATTAATAGTTTGCCAGTAAAAAAATTAAATAAACATACCATCTTCTTCTTCTTCAATTTCTTCTCTTTTTAATCGAGCTTCAAATTTTTTATATAGAGTACGTCTATTTTTCCACATATTTATTAATTTACCACGGGCAACCACAGATTTTTTTCTAATAGAATCTTTTTTTGATATAGGTGGGATGTAATATGTTGTTGCTACTTCAGTAGGGAAAGTAGAAACTATCATTTTTGTAATATCATCAGCCAAATTGTTTGTTAATCCATTTAGGAAATTTCTATTTTCTTTGTCGCTCGTTGATTATCTACGCTCGCTGATTAATTAAGACGCTTTCCTATTTCAATATGTGGGATTCGCTTAAGAAGATTTGACTCACAAGGGACATTCGGCAACTCGAAAATTCAAATAAATCTGAAACTTTGCATAATAATAGAGTAGTAGGACCTAATAACGAAACAATTTTTTGTTGGTGCTAAACAACGGTTCTAGGAGAGAAACACTGCTTCGAAAAAAATCGGTTTTTCTCTTTCAAGCCGAATATCTCCGAAACTATAAGAGATAGAAAAATGTTCCAAAATGGAAATTCAATGGTTTGAAAAGTGCTTTGAAATAATGACAAAAAAATTTTTTATTTTATTAATTTTTAAAAATACTCTTACCACTAACCATTTTTTTCCAAAATTTTAAAAATTATTTATCACCAAATGAAAGGTTATTTTTTTACGAATTCAACCATGTATGATAAAGTTATGTTATGAAAAACCATTTTTGAGAAATAATTACAAACGCCGCTGTAAACAGTCTATCCGTGTTCGTCCGTGCGCTTGGTTATTCACAACACGTTCCGTTCGCTTCTTTCATAGACGAAGATAAGTACGATAGCAAATACATTTGAAAGACATACAATATGTATATAATTATGAGAGTTTCTATCGCAGAATATAAATATACATACAGGGTGTTTGAAACAAAAGTACCCAGCCGGAAAATGGGGGTAGATTGGGTCAAACCGAGACGAAAAGTCCTTTACCATTTTGCAAGATTCGCAATAGTTAACGCGTTATTAATTAAAACGTCTGAGCGAATGAGCGCATTAGAAGCGGTAGGCCGGACGCGGCAGACACGCGGCGCGCGGCGAGGGCAAGCGATGGGCGGCGCGCGACAAGCGATGAGCGGCGAGCGGTGAGCGGCGTGAGGCGAGCGGCGATCGAAGCGTGACATATTATGACATTGCGCCAAAAAATATTGGCCCCTCGTCTTTTCGATGGCAGGAAAGTGCGAAAAATGATACGCTATCATTTCCACACCACCTTGCGGTAGATAGCTTGGTGCGTTTTTTTTATAGTGGTTTCCCCGGTAGGCCTATTCCACTCTCATTATTCAATGTAAAAATTGTTCGAAGTGCTGTCCTCTCTCTCGTATGCACATTTCAGCCCTTCGTACAATATCGCGTGTCGCACGGTACGCCATGTCCGGCGTAATGGTATTGAAGGCCGCAACAATAGCTTCACGTACCCTCGTTTTCTGTACCATTACGCTGGTGCTCAATTAGACTTTTTATGTGTCCCCATACAAAAAAGTCTAATACATTTAAATCTGGCGACCGTGCCGGCCAGGAGATAGGGCCACCACGACCTATCCACCTATCCGGAAAACGCGCGTCTAATAATTCGCGTACCCGACGATAATAATGAGCGGGAGCGCCGTCGTGCTGAAAAATTAACTGCGCCCGCACGTGAAGGGGCACATCCGCGAGAAGTATTGGCAACTCGTTATCAATAAAATTGGCATAGATATCGCCAGTTAAACGCCGTGGGAGAAAATACGGACCGATCTAGAAATATTGAATGAAAATGTGTCACTTAAACAGCAAAAAAAAAATTGCTTTCTTTCTACTTTCACTTACCACTTGATTTCCGATCATTCCCGCCCATACATTTATGGTCCAACGATATTGAAACCCGCCTTCACGGACGACGTGCGGGTTTTCATCCGACCAGTATAGAAAATTATGGGAATTGAATACCCCGTTTGGTGTAAACGTCGCTTCGTCGGTCCACAGAATAAAATCAGGGAAAGAGATATTCCGCTGACATCGCGCGAGGAACTCTGCAGCGTATTTTTTTTCCAACGGTTATTACATTCTCAAATCACCGCGAATATGAAAAGTTGATAATGACGATACCTTCACAAAAACGTCTCCGTGGTTCTATATCCCGCGCTAAAAGCTGTTGCACCCGCTGGTAGTGGTACGGATGCAATTGATTCTCTCGTAAAGTGCGATGCACCTCGTACTGAGAGAGGCCAAGTTCGCGCGCTGCACGACGCACGCTGTACCCGGGGTCTTCGTCAAACGCGTCGAGTATTCTCTCTTCGTCTTGAAGACGACGACGCACCGGTACACCTCTTGTGTTATGCACAAGACACCCCGTCTCACGCAATTTTTGCACAACACGAAAAATTGTACGATGTGTTGGATAATTTGCACGCCCGGGAAATCGTTCCGCATAAATCCGAGCCGCGGCACGCGCATTTTCACCCGCTAACCCATAGGCTACTATCATATCGGTATATTCCTCCGAAGTAAATCGCATTGTCGCCGTCTATCACTATGCGAACACGAGATTTATTCGCGACTGAACAGGAAAGATCGTGTACGCGAATCTAGACAGAAACAATTGACTTAACAATCGCCAAAAGTCAATTGTTTCTGTCTAGATTCGCGTACACGATCTTTTCCTGTTCAGTCGCGAATAAATCTCGTGTTCGCATAGTGATAGACGGCGACAATGCGATTTACTTCGGAGGAATATACCGATATGATAGTAGCCTATGGGTTAGCGGGTGAAAATGCGCGTGCCGCGGCTCGGATTTATGCGGAACGATTTCCCGGGCGTGCAAATTATCCAACACATCGTACAATTTTTCGTGTTGTGCAAAAATTGCGTGAGACGGGGTGTCTTGTGCATAACACAAGAGGTGTACCGGTGCGTCGTCGTCTTCAAGACGAAGAGAGAATACTCGACGCGTTTGACGAAGACCCCGGGTACAGCGTGCGTCGTGCAGCGCGCGAACTTGGCCTCTCTCAGTACGAGGTGCATCGCACTTTACGAGAGAATCAATTGCATCCGTACCACTACCAGCGGGTGCAACAGCTTTTAGCGCGGGATATAGAACCACGGAGACGTTTTTGTGAAGGTATCGTCATTATCAACTTTTCATATTCGCGGTGATTTGAGAATGTAATAACCGTTGGAAAAAAAATACGCTGCAGAGTTCCTCGCGCGATGTCAGCGGAATATCTCTTTCCCTGATTTTATTCTGTGGACCGACGAAGCGACGTTTACACCAAACGGGGTATTCAATTCCCATAATTTTCTATACTGGTCGGATGAAAACCCGCACGTCGTCCGTGAAGGCGGGTTTCAATATCGTTGGACCATAAATGTATGGGCGGGAATGATCGGAAATCAAGTGGTAAGTGAAAGTAGAAAGAAAGCAATTTTTTTTTGCTGTT
Organism: Leptothorax acervorum; assembly: GCA_035220615.1. NCBI lineage: Eukaryota > Metazoa > Arthropoda > Insecta > Hymenoptera > Formicidae > Leptothorax > Leptothorax acervorum. Next base: position 55,255 of record JASTWQ010000461.1, on the reverse strand, counting down.
TAAGTGACACATTTTCATTCAATATTTCTAGATCGGTCCGTATTTTCTCCCACGGCGTTTAACTGGCGATATCTATGCCAATTTTATTGATAACGAGTTGCCAATACTTCTCGCGGATGTGCCCCTTCACGTGCGGGCGCAGTTAATTTTTCAGCACGACGGCGCTCCCGCTCATTATTATCGTCGGGTACGCGAATTATTAGACGCGCGTTTTCCGGATAGGTGGATAGGTCGTGGTGGCCCTATCTCCTGGCCGGCACGGTCGCCAGATTTAAATGTATTAGACTTTTTTGTATGGGGACACATAAAAAGTCTAATCGAGCACCAGCGTAATGGTACAGAAAACGAGGTACGTGAAGCTATTGTTGCGGCCTTCAATACCATTACGCCGGACATGGCGTACCGTGCGACACGCGATATTGTACGAAGGGCTGAAATGTGCATACGAGAGAGAGGACAGCACTTCGAACAATTTTTACATTGAATAATGAGAGTGGAATAGGCCTACCGGGGAAACCACTATAAAAAAAACGCACCAAGCTATCTACCGCAAGGTGGTGTGGAAATGATAGCGTATCATTTTTCGCACTTTCCTGCCATCGAAAAGACGAGGGGCCAATATTTTTTGGCGCAATGTCATAATATGTCACGCTTCGATCGCCGCTCGCCTCACGCCGCTCACCGCTCGCCGCTCATCGCTTGTCGCGCGCCGCCCATCGCTTGCCCTCGCCGCGCGCCGCGTGTCTGCCGCGTCCGGCCTACCGCTTCTAATGCGCTCATTCGCTCAGACGTTTTAATTAATAACGCGTTAACTATTGCGAATCTTGCAAAATGGTAAAGGACTTTTCGTCTCGGTTTGACCCAATCTACCCCCATTTTCCGGCTGGGTACTTTTGTTTCAAACACCCTGTATATCATTGGAGAAATAAAATATGTAAAATCATTTTGCGAGCGTTGTTCGAAGAGATGACTTCGTTTTATCGTATCTTATTATTAATTGCTGCAATTTTGTAGATATTTTAAAAATTAATTTATTAATTTACCTATTAATTTATTTATTAAAATTAATCTATTTATTTATTAAAATTAATCTATTTATTTATTAAAATTAATTTATTAATTTATTCATCTACTATTAATTTAGACTTCTTGCAATCTTATTTTATAATTTCTTAATACAATTTTTAAAATTAATTGTGATATAAATTTTTTTCACATTAATCTCTTACAAGTATTGCGAAGAAACGATTTTTGGTACTTCGTATAACTATAGTTTAATGTAACAAGTTACACGTTCTCGCAATACATGATAACAATGCTAAATATTTGCAGCAATATTTGTAAGCAGACACAATTATATAAATAATATTTATACATAATAAATATGTTATAACGTACAAAAAAATAGGAAAAGTCACATACGAATTTTTTACGATTCTTTCAACGACAGGTAAATATTTTGTTTTTCATTAATAAATTGTATCGTATATTACATTATTATCGCATTTTTCACTTTAAAATCAGTCTGCTAATGAAAAGATATATGATATTATTAAATGTTATTGTATTTTTCACTTTAATATCAGTCTACTCATGAAAAGAATATTAGATCTCTTGAACATCACGTACATTTTATCGCGTACATTTTTTCCTACGTAGTTATATCACATACGTTCACATAATATTGATCGAAGTGTCATTTTAAATTTGGTATAAAAGCGGTACGTTTTTGCATTTTATTTACAGTCTAACATTATTTGAACAGTACGAAATTATACCATTTATGGGAAAATTTAAAAGTGTTTTGAAGCATTTGTGTTAAAATGTCAACAATAAATATAGCAAATGTTATAAACTTATTAATTACAACGTTCAACATTGCAAATTTTGCTGTCTCGCCTGTTAATCACCACAAAGTTGAACTTCATGATGCTATTTCCGATCTAATAAAAAGTGCTGTAAATTATGATGTTGCGATTGAACACGGATGGGGACTTGATTTTGATGATTCGGCGGAGCCACATGATGTACAATTTGTGGACGTGTATGATGTTAATGCTGAAGAAGAAGATAATTATGAAGACGAAGTTTGTGTGGTGGATAACGAAGGTGGAAGTATAAACTTAAATTACAAAAGAAAAAAAAGTTGAATTTTGGAACCGTGGAAAAAAAGGACGTTTATATATTACTGCTGTACAAAATCGTTTTAGACAGGTAAAATTTTATTTAAAAAATAAGGAAAAATAATACAAGTTAAACGATCAAGTGGACGTACGTTGTGTATGAATAGTAGTTTTAAACTTATATCGCATATCTGCGTTTATCTACATTAGTTCATAAACTTTTTTATTTTTAATTAGATTTTTTTAATATCAAACTCCTTGTCTTCTAGATAAAATCTGTTTCGCAATTGTATAGATGGCAAGAAAATGTAATGGGCGAAGGGACAAACAGGGACAAACTTGTATTTATTGCCGAATATGTACTAACAAAACTCCAAAAAACTATGGCTAGAGGATCTATCATTCACGATATGGATTTGTGAACATTTTTTAAGAATTGTAATTGTTTAAAATTATAGTTTTTAATCTTATCAAAAACTTATTCCGTTTTCTATATTATTATGATATATATTTATATTGTGCGATAGAAACTCTCATAATTATATACATATAGTATGTCCTTCAAATGTATTTGCTATCGTACTTATCTTCTATGAAAGAAGCGAACGGAAAGTGTTGCGTGAATAATCGAGCGCATAGACGGACACAGATACTGTTTATAGCGGCGTTTGTAATTATTTCTCAATAATAGTTTTTCATAACATAACTTTATCATACATGGTTGAATTCGTAAAAAAATAACCGTTTATTTGGTGATAAACAATTTTTAAAATTTTGGAAAAAAATGGTTAGTGGTAAAAGTATTTTTAAAAATTAATAAAATAAAAAATTTTTTTTGTTATTATTTCAAAGTACTTTTCAACTTCATTGAATTTCCATTTTGGAACATTTTCCTATGTCTTATAGTTTCGAAGATATTCGGCTCGAAAGAGAAAAACCGATTTTTTTGGAAGCAGTGTTTCTCTCCTAGAACCGTTGTTTAGCTCCAACAAAAAATTGTTTCGTTATTAGGTCCTACTACTCTACTATTATGCAAAGTTTCAGATTTATTTGAATTTTCGAGTTGCCGAATGTCTCTTGTCAGTTTACATTAAACTTTTTAATTTTAACATTTAAACTCTTTAATGCTTGTAACAGTTAGAACATTTCTGAAAACATTGACAAAAAGTATTTTCTTTATTTTGTCTTTTATTCGTGTTTCTCCTCCTGTTTCCTCTTCCGCGAGGTTTGGCTTGAGTCCCAATACTCCTCACCGTCGCCTTCGATTGGTACGACTCAGAAGTCTGCAAGGCTGCGTCTCGGAGTTCCACTGCTCGGTATTCCCTGTTGCTTGGCTTGGGAGAGGGAGGAAGCGGAGAGACAGGACGGGGTACCTCGAACTCCTTCAAGAGATCTTTTACCTTTGGGATCGGTGTTGAAGTTACTGGAAGGAATGGTTTGGTTAGGTTGTAGCCGGACGTGGCCGTTTGAGAGTGTGGGAGACGCGATATCACTTCCTAAATCACGGTCGCCACTCGGTTTAACCTATAAATACCGAGAAGGTGTGCTCGAGATTTAATCTCTAATATTAATTAGGGTAATTTCTCCCCTCTGTTGCAGGTGGGTATCCTAGATGGATCGTCACCGTCGCTGAGCTTCCCCGGATCCTCGCTTCACCGCATACCGGATAGCTGCTTGCCGTTGCTGCGTTCCCTGGATCCTCGCGTTACCGCATACCAAGTTACCGCTCGCATATATTATTAACGATAATTAAATATTCGCTTTGTGTTATAGGTGGATTCCCCAGATAGACCATCACCGTCGCTGCGCTCTCCGTATCGGATATCCGCTGGTCTCGATTATTAACTATACTAATAAATTTTCTTCTGTTTCAGGTTCCTGCCCAGGACGGATCGTCGCCGCTGATGAACTTCCCCGGATTCTCGCGTCACCAAGGAGTCGCTGGACCACGTTGTATCACCGCCGAGGGACAAGGTGAGTAGAAGGTAAGTATGTTAAGGGCTAAGGCCACCCTGGGCGTGAAAAAGAAAAGGTCAATTTCGGGATTTTTTTTAAAGAGTATAGTAAATGTTATCGAATTTTCGTCAAAAGTCCTTTATAGAACTTGCTTTGAGGTACAAAAATTAATTTTTTCAAAAATTTTTATCAAAAAATGGCGGCTCCAGAACCAGGCTCCGACGACGCCTGTATATAAACGGGCGGACCGAAATCTCCTTCAGATTTTCACCTGGAACAAAAACCCAAAATTTTTCTTTTAATAGATACCCAAAACTAGTCAACCACGTAGGGAAATTTGAAAATACTGTTTTTTCGGAAAATGGTGAGCATATGAACCCAAAATTCATTTTTTCATGTAAAAATTTTGTCATTAATTGTTTATAAAAAACAAAGTTTATAAGTTATCGAAAAATCCCTACGTGGTTGACTAGTTTTGGGTAACTATTATAAGAAAAATTTTGGATTTTTGTTCCAGGTGAAAATCTGAAGGAGATTTCGGTCCGCCCGTTTATATACAGGCGTCGTCGGAGCCTGGTTCTGGAGCCGCCATTTTTTGATAAAAATTTTTGAAAAAATTTATTTTTGTACCTCAAGGCAAGTTCTATAAAGTACTTTTGACGAAAATTCGATAACATTTACTATACTCTTTAAAAAAAATCCCGAAATTGACCTTTTCTTTTTGACGCCCAGGGTGGCCTTACCCCTTAAATTAATCTTGAAACACGACTTTCACTGAAGACGAATTATTTATTATAAATCGTTAACTGTTGTATTTATTACAATGTTTCACTTCACGCACGCAATGTGTCGTTTGCTTTTACAGATGGTAGCTATTTACCGCTCGCTATTGTTAAACGAGAAATTTAACGCGCAATCACGCGGGAGTTACCGGTTGTAATATACAGCGCGTAAGACGTCCGCACGCTACGGCTGTATCCGATAGACTGCCTAGAACAATGTATCTCGCTGTGGCTCCCTACCACTCGCGCCATCCCCACTCTTGGGTTGTTATTCGATATTCGCGATCACGCCACGCTTTTTCCGATAGTTTTTGCATGTTTTCGCACATGCCGACACGCTGTTTTCGCGTGGTTGACGCGTGCGCGCTCCGTAACTCCTATCGTGGGGCCCCGACGTGGAAATTTCCGCTGCCAGTGTAGCCGGACGTGGCCGTTTGAGAGTGTGGGAGACGCGATATCACTTCCAAAATCACGGTCGCCACTCGGTTTCACCTATAACTACCGAGAAGGTGTGCTCGAGATATAATCTCTAATATTAGTTAGGGTAATTTCTCCCCTCTGTTGCAGGTGTGTATCCCCGATGGATCATCACCGTCGCTGCCGCTTCTCCGGATCCTAGCTTCACTGCATACCGGATAGCTGCTTACTGTTGCCGCGTCCCCTGGATCCTCGCGTCACCGCATACCAAGTTACCGCTCGCATATATTAATTGCTAACGATAATTAAATATCCGCTTTGTGTTGTAGGTGGATGCCCCATGGACCATCACCATCGCTGCGCTCTCCGTATCGGATATCCGCTGGCCTCGATTATTAACTATACTAATTTATTTTCTTCTGTTTCAGGTTTCTGCCCAGGATGGATCGTCGCCGAAGATGAACTTCCCCGGAGTCTCGCACCACCAAGGAGTCAATGGACAACGTTGTATCACCGCCGTGGGACAAGGTGAGTAGAAGGTAAGTATGTTAAATTAATCTTGAGACACGACTTTCACTAAAGACGAATTATTTATTATAAATCGTTAATTTGTATTTGTTACAATGTTTCACTTCACGCACGCAATGTGTCGTTTACTGTTGGTAGCTATTTACCGCTCGCTATTGTTAAACGAGAAATTTAACGCGCAATCACGCGGGAGTTACCGGTTGTTATATACAGTGCGTAGAACGTCTGCACGCTACGACTGTATCCGATAGACTGCCAAGAGCAACGTTGCTCGCTGTGGCTCCCTACCACTCGCGCTACCCCCACTCTTGGTTTGTTATTCGATATTCGCGATCACGCCACGCTGACGTCATTCGTTTTTGCATGTTTTCGCACATGCCGACACGCTGTTTTCGCGTGGTTGACGCGTGTGTGCCCCGTAACTCTTATCGTGGGGCCCCGACGAGGAAATTTCCACTGCAGGTACCATGTGTGGAACCTCCCCAGACGGCACCGCTGCACCAGGTTTTCGCCTTCCGGAGTTTTGGCCGGAGGTTGACGCCGACCTGTGCGCACACTCTCGGGGATGCTCCCCAGTCCGTTGGCGGTCGACTTCCCCGGAGAAAATGCCCGTGGACGATTCCGGTCTTCCGATGTTGACGCCGACCTATGCGCACCCTCTTTGGGATGCCCCTCGACACTTTGGCACCCGACTTCCAGGCGGAACCTGGCTGGGTCCATTTCTAGTCCTCCAACTTTGACGCCGACCCCCTAGGCCCGTGTCCCAGGTCCTCGAGAGGACGTCCCCGCAGTCAGTTCTCGGAGATGACCCCTGCAACTCTAGTTACCGAACGCGCTATCGCAGCTCGACGCCGACCCGCTTGGGACGTCTACCAGGTCCCTCGCAACGCGTTCACATTATCGCATCTCGGAAATAAGCTCTGGATTTAGAACGCGTCATCGGACATTGACGCCGACCTACCTGGGGTGTGTACTAGGTCTCAAATAATGTGTTACAACTATCGGTTCTCGGAGATAAGTCTCCTATAGCTATCTTCCGAACGCGATGTCGCACTTTGACGCCGACCTATTAAGGACGTGTACTAGGTCGCTCTTAATCCGTTACCGTCAACTCGCTGTGAAGAAAACCCTTGCGTAACTATCTCGCGAACGCGTTATCGTACGTTGACGCCGACTCGTCTGGAGTGGGTACCAGGTCCTATTCGTTGACCTCGCGTGAGCTTATCCTGGAGATTGTGTGTGGTTCATGCCTATTTACGCGACTTTTCGCCCGATTCTCGCACGCGTAAAGTTAAAGTCAAATCAAACGTAATTTCATTGTTAGCGTGAGCCAAACGGGAAGTAAACAGTGAACTGGGTGAGATAACCAGACTCACGACTTATAATAAATGTAAAGTAAGAAAACTGCCAACTGGCCGTGCCTTATGGGCTTATAATTATATTTATCTTACATCCTACTCGTGGGCCTGTCCTCGTAACGCGAAATCGAGATAACTTTGAGACAAGACGTGTGGTCATATTGACCGAAAGAAAAAAGCCATAATAATCGCCATCTATGGGCTTCGCGTACGCCTAACTTACAAGCTATCGCCTGCCCGGATGGGCCTCTCGTCCACCGGGATCCATGAGATATCCCTGTGGCGCTCCTCGCGGCCACCCCGAAGTGGGCAGCAGGAGCCGTTTGTCCACCAGGATCAAAGATGTGCCCATGTGGTACTCCTATATTCCCCGTGGTGATTCCCTCAGTTGGTCTCGTACCGTGCTCGGCCGCTACTTGCCGCCGTCCCGAAGTGGGCGGCTGCACCAGTACCATGTATAGGACCTCCCCAGCTGGCACCGCTGCACCAGGTTTTCACTTTTTTAGGTTTTTGTCGGAGGTTGACGCCGACCTGTGCGCACCCTCTCGGGGATGCTCCTTAATCCACTGGCGGTCGACTTCCCCGGAGAAAATTTCCGTGAACGATTCTGGTCCTCCGCCGTTGACGCCGACCTATGCGCACCCTCTCTGGGAAGCCCCTCGACTCGCCGGCAATCGATTTTCCCGAAGAAAATGGCTGTGGCCATTTCTTGTCCTCCGTCTTTGACGCCGACCCCCTAGGCACGCGTACTAGGTCCTCACGAGGACGTCCCCGCAGTCAGTTTGAAACCGTCAGTTTTGAGACGGCCCTCCAACACCGGGGTCGACTGAGCGGGAAGCAGCCAGCGCAGTTACACCGGCCACACCGGCGCAGATCAAGCCGACGGTGACGAGAGTCGAGTCAGCAGCGCGGCTAAGAGTAAAATTACAACGGGTGCATGAGCCAGAGACGAGGGAGGAACAGCGGCGCAGCCAGCGCGGAGACAACGCCAAGGTCGGCGACAAGGAGGAAGAGGACGCCGCCCAATGCCCCCCCTTCACCCTAAAAGCGACACAGACGTGTAACCCAGTGCCCTAGCGGAATTTTGTGTTACACCTAGGTTAAGTTCATGCGTTTAGATTGTAAGATTAGCGTGCGTGCGCGTAAATAACTTTAGCGTTTAGTTTGTAAGGTAAGCGTGCGTATAGAATATAAGATTAACAATTGTGTAAAATATTATTTGTTGGGCGATGAAGCCACGTTACCATTGAACAAAGTTTATATTTCTTTTCAGAGACACGAGTGCAATGTGTGCTCATGATGATATTTATTTTGAATGGACTTGTATCCAGCTTACAGCTTTATATTAAATAATGGTGTTCTTTTTCGTTTACAGAAATCTATGTTCTATGCACACACACACACTTTCGTTTGTACCGTACAAGTGCCTATATGCATATTATGTCGTGTTTCAAACACAATAAATGTTTATTAAGATATGGGAACATCAAATATATTGAGTCATTATTTCCTTGCTTCCATGTAGAAATAGATAGGTTAAATGGATATATTGAGAGTACTGTAGAAGTAAAAGCTGATATACTCGGAATTGAAGAAAGGCTGATGATTTCGCGATCGACCGAGACCAAGATGGCGACCGCGATGAAGATGCACGAGCGGGCGACCCGAAAGGGCGATCGACCAATCCGCGACGCGAGATAGGAGACGCGCGGTGAAATCCTAGCGCGAGTTATATTCGAACGAAGACGCATACGGTGCATGTTCCCTGGCACCATAGGAACACGTTCACGATGGTCCTATGAAAATCGGATAAGCGCGCGGACAGATAGACACGCGGGTTATATCCGACGAAACGGACATGACGGACACTTTCGGGGGGACCGTGTTAACACACCCGACGAGGTCCCACCGTCACACGGTGGACGCGCCTCGAATTGATTGCGCGGCCTCGCGCTCGGGAGTAAGAGCGCGCGAAACATTTAAACGAAGCTCAAGGACACTGCCATAACGTCCGCAGGGCAGATAAGGCAGGGCGCGGTGAGTTGAATGCGCGCGGGTCAAAGGTCGTAACGATCGACCATGACATGCCGTAGAGACCGATATAAACGCAGTGACAAGGCGCGAGCTCGAGTAGCAGCGGCGCGCAACTATATACGTGCGCCAAGGACATAAATGCGCCTGAGCGTATGCAAATTGTTCGCGTGGGTGTGCGAGAGGCCCACGGACCGATAAAGTTAGGGTGCATGCAGCGCGCGGCGAATTCGTTGCGTCAAATCAGTAGTTCAGAATCTCATTCGCGAACCTACATAAAGGCATCCGCATAACGTCGTGATAGAAGCCCGAGGCGATCAGGGCAATGATACGCGAGATTTGTGCGCGCGAAAAGAAAGAAAAAGCGTAATTCGCGTTAGCGCAGGCGATACGATAGCTAGAGATAGATGAAACATGGAAGCACGGAAGAAGATCATAAATGCGATCAAATCGCGCCGTTGAAAATTCAGCGACGTGACATTATTAAATCGTCGATATTTGTAAGTGGAAATTTCCAGATCGCAGGAAGTGCGAAGCGGCCTGGAGGTCTCCACAGAAAAATAAGTTTTTGTGTCGAGCGTTGGAATGCGAGCGTTCCGGAGTAGGGGTTACTCCGACAAACATGTTTACGCGGAGCGAGCGTTGGAATGCGAGTGCTCCGGAGGAGGGAGACGACTGCGCAGGTGCGGAGCGCTCCGAGTGAGGAAACGAACAAATATCATAGTCTTTGCCTGGGAGAGCTTCGGGTGTGCGGACGTATCGTACATGCTCTCACGTAATAACCAGGACTTAACCCGCGACGCGGTGCGAGAACCCGTAAAGAGTAACGAAGTGAATAGTCAACGCGAAAAACTCGTAGTCACGTTTCGAAATCAATCGGAGCAGCGATTGGCGACAACACGCGGTGATTTTCCGATTGGCCAAGCTAGCGCAGTTGTGAATAAAACCGATCGGAAATCAGCGGCCAATAGCGCGGAAATCAGCGCGCGGACAGATAGTGCAAACGAACAATTATCGCGACGACGAACAATTGAATATTAATATTCGTAAATGCGCGAAGCGAACTTCCGGCAAGCCATACGGCATCGAGCGGCCATTTTGTTAACGCTATCGCGTATCCATATTGTGTGTAATCTGAAATAGAAATAAATTCAGTGTTAAAAGCAGAGCAAAGTGTCTGTGAATATAAAGTTATTTTCCTGTGAAATACCTCCCTGAAAACAAATCGGTTGACACGGGGTCCGTAAATCCCTGTCCGACGACGATCCGGCGTTCCAGAGGCGGCGGCGATCCAGAGGCGGCGGCGATCCAGTGGGCAGCGGGGTCCATCCGGCATCCGAGGGGAACCTGAAACAGAAAAAAGAAGAATTAATTCAAAAACAATTTACGAAAGATCTGTGGACAATATACTTACCTTCTCGGTTAGACACGGTTAAACCGAGTGGCGACCGTTGATAAAAACGAAAATAGAGACAGTGAGTCGTGATAAAATCATTTTCCGCCTGGTTAGTGTATCCGAACAACATATGCGAGAAACAGAGAGTAACCTTACCATCGGATAGTGCAGGGTTAGGACTGGCCAGGACGAACGTTCGGTCACAGCCCTACAGACACGGTAAAACGCGAAGCGTAGGCGTACAAACACGCATGAGAATCTGCAGGTCATCGAGAAAACCAACACGGTCAATGCGGTGGCCAATTCGCTCTGGTTTTCACGTGTGAAATCAGTAAAATGGTTAACTCAGCTTAACTACCGACGTAGCGCGCGATTTCTGGAATACATGCGAATGCAATTTCTGGCGACCGTGACAGGATGTGTATTAGCCTAATTGTACGTTTATGCAGAACGAAATACCGAATAAAAGAAATTTAACACCTGTCACGTTCTCACGTTTCGAAAACCTGCAAACGGCAAAATTAGCAATTGTGAAGAAAAGCGAAAAGCGAATATAGTAGTAATTAATAGAGACGTTATCGAAAAACGTGCGTATTTAGAAAGCGCGAATCCGAAAGTATTAAATACGGTGTATAAAATCGCGTAATTAGACGTGCGAACGCTCTATAAAATTTTTTTTTTTTTATTGAGTAAAATTGAGATTAGCGAAATAGTCACATTGAAATTGCGTAGAGATAGAAAATTGAATCAAAAAGGTAGATATCTGGTTATCCGAAGAGGCGAATGCCTGCTAAAAGAGGTAGCCGAGTTAGAGGAAACAGCGTACCACGAGTCAGCAAAATGGCGACCGTGGGCAGAAGTCCAATAGCGACACACACGCGATCGCAAAGCGCGTCGCGTACAGATGTCCGAGCGGACGAAGAAAATGCATTTGCGTTACCACGAGGGACGCAGGATGAGAATTTATTAGATGTCGGTAATCAAGGAAACTTCCATGCCATAAATTTGAGTCGCGAGCGCGAAAGAGACGACGCGTTTGACGATGAGAGAAAGCAAATGCTCGAACACATACAATTATTATCTAACGAATTGGAGTCATTAAGGAAAGAAGTACGAGAGCGTCGCGAATCCGTCGCATCAAAGAATACGGATCGCGGTCTACCGCCGAATATGTTCGACGTACAAAACATAGACGAGCGACCGTACGGCGGCGAGAGAGCGACAGAGACAGCGTTACAAGTAGTTCCGATGCAAGCAAGACTTCCGAGAGGAGGATGGATTAAAAACCCATTTGATGAAATTACATATCACGGAAAAACCGACAAACAGAATCCTATTAGATTTATTGAATAGTTTGAAAAATTAGCAAAATACGAAGGCGTTACCGAAGACGAACAGTTATTTTACTTTGGTAGATGTATGAAAGGAGCAGCTAGTCAATGGCACGAGCTCCAGATAGCAGATAATATAGACGACATGAAAGATTTATTTAAACAACATTTTTGGAGTTGCCAAGCACAAATGAGATTTAGACAAAGAATATATTTCGGTAAATTTAAACCAGGAAAAAGTTCAATGACAGATTACGCCTTAAATTTAGCACGACAAGCTAAGACATTGATACCACCTATGTTAGACGAGGAAATCGTTCAAACAATTAGAGAACATTTCGACTCAGATGTAGCCAGAGAATTAAGGCCATCAGTAGTAAAAAACGTTAACGACATGATTACAATGTTAGACACAATTGAAAATGAAAGGGAGACGCGAAAATTGCGCTCAGATGCGCGAAGATCGCATGAAAAGCCACAAAGTCGTCCAAATTCGAGGCAGAATAAGGAAGATAGAAATGCCAATCGATATAATGTAAATGCCAAATACAGCGACAATCGTTACAACAATTTCGTCAGGAAAGACAGGGCGAATTACTCGTCCTTCAACAAGTCGAAAGGATGGCGAAAAACGGAGTCGCCAAAGGCTAAACGAAAAGATGGAGTTGACATAGTGGAGATGCCTGATAGCGATGACGAGGACGGCAAGGCAAAAGTTACAAGATATACTCGAGACAGAGATGATTGGAAAAAACGAGAGTACGATAAACATGAATACAGATATAAAAAACAGGATAAGCCAGAGGACCGCGGAAGAAAAGTCGCGGCATATACGGCGAAGGATGAAGAAAAAACCAACGAAGACGCAGTAAGTACAACGTCAGATGAGACGGAGAAGAATTGCTGTGCGTTAACGAAAGCAGTGAACAAATCACAAGATCAAAATCCGATCAATATAATAAGAACAAAAGAGATAATACAAGATCTCGATCAAGATATGAAGGAAGCCCAATCAAAGAATCTGAAAGAGGCAGATGTGCCTATGATTGAGATGAAGTTTGGAGTGTGCACTACTAAAGCGTTAATAGACACAGGTGCGCAAATTACAGCGATTACCAGAAATTTCCATAAACGGAAGAAAACGGAGTACCTATGGAGGTATTGCCCATTAAAAGATTCAGATTGAGAGGAGCCTTTGCGGAGAGAGGATCAACAGTCGCAAGCAAAGCGCGACTAATATTTAAATATAAGGAAGAAAAATATGCACATGAATTTTTTATAGTTGAAAACTTAGCCTATGACGTAGTACTTGGGATAGATTTTCTTGTTAAATATAGAATGCAGTTAGCATGCGACGAGGAAATAGACATAAAATTTCGAAAAGCGATGGATCCAGAGATTGCGATTCATGTTATCAGAAAAGATGAAGCTGAGATTAAGTTACAAGAGATCTTAGACAAACATGAGAAAATGTTTGATGGCAAGATAGGCAAAGTTAGTCATTATCAACATAAAATTGAGATGAATTTAAATAAGCCATTTAAGAAAAAAACTTACCCGATTCCAGAGATTCACATGGACAGAGTGAGAGAATACATAAAAGAGTTAGAACGAAAAGGTATAATTTCGAAGAGAGCCACTCAATATGTCAATCCGTTGGTCGTGGTGATCAAGAAAAATGGAGATATTCGTTTGTGTCTCGATGCTCGAGAATTGAACAAACACATGACGAATGACCATGCACAACCTCCGACGATAGAAGAAGTATTCAGACGAGTAGGCAAGAAGAAATACTTTACAACATTGGATATAACTAATGCATTTTGGCAGATACCACTCGAAGTGAATTCTCAACAATTCACAGGATTTCTATTTGATGGACAGACATACGTTTTCAAATGTATGCCATTCGGCTTAAAGACAGCTGGAGCATCATTCACGAGAGCAATGGACAATGCTCTAGGGCTGCGTTCCAAAACTGTACTCCGTCAACTCTAAAGAACCCAAGGTAGTGGGGAGAGAGTAAGCCCAGAGTAAGTTACTCTGGTTGAACGATTTGGAACGTGAAAAAGTAGTATTAGCAACGAATAAAATGGAAGCTCAACGAGCTATTGTATTAAACATTGCATCAAATGAAATAATAATTAATAATATATTAAACATAGATGCAAGTAGTAGTGAAAGTGAGTGAGGTGGAAATATTTTACATGATGCAATTGTCTCGATTAAGAGGAAAACGAAAAAGGGGTGTTCGCATAGAAGGTTATGTAAATGATGTAGTACCCAGATTTACAACACATCAATTTAAGGAACATTTTCGTATGACACCTAACTGTTTTCAATTATTGGAAAATAAAATTGGATTAATGTTGTCAAAACGTAGAACGGGAAGACCTTTCATATCACCGAGAGTGCAATTATTAGCCACTATATGGTTACTGGGGACTCCTGATTCGTACAGGTAAGTATAATAAAATCTTGTATTTGTAAATGATAATTTTTCTAAGATATTTAATAAGATACATTTGTTGGCTTAGATCTGTAGGACTTAAATTTAACTTGGCAAAGTCCTCCTTAAGCCACTGTGTACAACGTATTGTGCTGATTCTCTGTAAAATGTCAATCGATGTTATTAAATGGCCATCCATACAGGACATGAATACTATCACAGAGAAATTCAAAAAAATATCTGGTCTCAAAGATGTTGTTGGTGCTATAGATGGAACACACATTGAAATTCCAGCACCATCTGAAGTATGTTGTTACTTGTGCTTTATATTCTTTTTAATCTAATATATTCTTTGAATAATGAAAATATGTATGTACATATATTACAGCCAAACACTCAGTGTTATCTAACAAGAAAATGCAGATATGCTATGACCCTACAAGCAATATGTAATGCAGATTCATCTTTCACTGATTGTTACGCTGGATATCCTGGATCTGTGAGTGATATCAGAGTTTTCCGCAATTCAGACTTTTGGCACAATGTCCACAAAAATTATCGTTATTTTTTTCCCAACGAAGAATTTATCATTGGAGATAAAGCTTATCCTATACGCAAATGGTGTTTGACAGCCTATAGAGATAATGGCCATTTGACAGAGGTAAATTGCAGTTGTGAAATACCAATATTACAGCTATCGTAACTTATTATATTTTTATTATATCTTTGTTTATATAATTACTTTTGTATGTTATAGATCGAAAATAATTTTAATCATATACTGTCACAAACCAGGCAAACGATAGAACGTGCTTTTGCATTATTAAAAGGTCGCTTTCGGCGCTTGAAATATTTAGACATGGCTAGAATAGATTTTGTTCGGGATTAAATGAGGATCACTGGGATCACCTTGTCGGAAGGCTCGACGGTGAAGCGGGCACTCTCAATAATCACTCGCGAGTATTAACAGTCAATTAATATATTTGTCAAAATGTCAACAAAAGAAATGGTTACAACTCAGTGTCGATGCAAGGGCATTGAGCACCTCTGATATCGTAGAACGCAAAACGTCACTTGGAAACTATGTCCGTACAGGCGTGATTGCATATATCAATAGCCGCAAGTACAATGCAATGCGCACCACTGTACCGCTTTGCGATTAATAAGCCCGAACACTTAATGGCCTTGAGGGCGATAATCGCCAAGTAAATACGCGAGCACAATGTCTTGGCGTGCGAACCACTGACGCGGAAATCTTGACGCGGAGGTCACGGAAATCTTGCACCGCGCGCGAGGGCTCTAATATTAACGGAGATCTTGACGCGGAGCCGGACGGAAATCTTGTACCGCGAATAATTATGGGACGTTGTGTCCGCACGCCGACACGATAGATTCGCGCTCGCGGAGATCGAGATCGAGCAAATAGCGAGAGCGGAAAGACTCGAAACTTAAACTGGTTACAGAGCGTCGGAATGTACAATTATCCTCGCACTCGTGTACGATTTGGTATCCACTATACTTCGCTTGCTCGCACAACTCGAACTGAGCTCTCCCGATCGGCACGCAGAACGCCGGACGCGAAAAACCACGCGACTCAGGAATTTGGGAGCGTGACCGACTCGTGGAGCTTTTGTACGCGCGGCTGTCAACACGACTGCCGCGACGTTGTCAAATCTCGCGGTATACCGCAACGCGAAAATAAGATCCCGAAATACGGAATATTGAACTGTGAATCCCGAACATACCGCCCGCCTCGAATGTTCAGGTACATTCGACAAGAAGTACCAGAGATGAGCGGCAAGTTCCGGAGTCGATGTGGTTATGAAATTTGATGAACTCGGTTTTCTTAAGGATCTAACGCAAAATTAACGAAGCTTAAGAATTAACGCAAGGACTTACGAACTAACGCAAAGACTTAGGAACTAACGCAATGTTATAAACTAACGCAATGTTATAAACTAACGAAAACTAACGGAATGTGATGAGACGTGGTGGCGTCAGAGCTTGTCTCCGCCCGCCATGGCGGATTCATCTGAATTGGCCACGTTGATATCGATTGGAAGGAAGCATATTTTGGTTAACGGCCGCTTGTATTCTGAGCCGCTTGTTTTTACTGTCACGACGCGAATTAATCCATCGTGACCAGGATGACAAGCTATGACGCGACCAAGTTCCCATTTACTTGGCGGTGCCAAGGGGTTGCGCACGAGCACAATTTGGCCTACTTTGGCTAATCGTTGCGCCACGCGCCATTTCGGGCGCTGTTGTAACGTATGTAAATAATCGCTGGACCAGGCTTTCCAAAAGCTCTCAGTGCACCGCTGGACAAGTTGCCATCGAGACAACCGACTCTCGTTGAGTTCGAGCAGACTGGGTTCGGGTAGTGCCTTTAGAGGTGTACCGATCAAAAATGACCTGGCGTTAGAGGCTGGTAATCATCGAGATTCTCAGAAACTGCCGCGATCGGACGAGAATTGAGGCATGCTTCTACCTGACACAGAAACGTGGTCAATTCTTCAAACGTGAATGTGCGATTGCCTAGGCAGCGTTTCAGATGGTGCTTGACACTTCGGACACCAGCCTCCCAGAGACCACCGAAATGGGGCGCTGAGGGAGGTACAAAGTGCCATTTGACTCTATCGGTGGCTAGCTGATTTTGGAAATTGGTATCGCGAATAGCTTTAAAGTACGCGGAGGTCATTTCTCGATCGGCCCCTTGAAACGTGGTTCCATTGTCGGAGTACATGGAACTGGGTAAGCCCCGACGAGCTACAAATCGATGAAATGCCGCGATAAAGGTGGCTGAGCTATAATCGCTCACTAATTCGAGATGGAGGGCCTTGGTTGTCATGCAAACAAGCAAGGCAATGTAGGCCTTCCGAGCTTTGTGACCACGACCGGAGGTCGTTCTGACCAGCACCGGCCCGGCGTAGTCGACACCAGTATGCTCGAAAGCGCGAGAGGCACGATTTACTCGCACATCCGGAAGATCCCCCATGAGCTCGACGGGTATATCGGCCCTTTCGCGAGCGCATTTGACGCATTTATAAAGTACCGCGCGAACAGTGGCACGAGCTCGCAAAATCCAAAATTCATTTCGCAACGAAGCAAGCGTGAGTTGCGGACCCGCGTGTAACATCCGGAGGTGATGATGATCGATGATCAAAGACAGGAGAGGATGGGAGCGTAGAATTATCGGATGTTTGGCACTTTCCGGGAGGTGAGAGTGGCGGAGTCGACCACGAACTCGTATTAACCCGTCCGAATCTAGGTATGGAGCAAACGACGATAATGTGGTGGATTTCGGCAGCGGACGACCGGTCGCGAGGAGTATATGTTCGTCTGAGAACATTTCGGATTGCATACTTTTTAACCAATAAATTTTAGCAGCGTGGATCTCCTCTGGGAGCAGCGTCGCGCAACCACCTGACCGTTGGTGACTTCCCTTCGATTGAACCCCAGCCCGAATTTTTGCTATAAAGCGTAAGACATACGACGTTACTCGCAATAGCCGTGGCCACGAAGAGAAGCGAGACGCGAGATCCCATTTCTCCGCCAGACTGGCCGTACAGACGACGTGCTGAGTGCGCCTCTCAACTGGAGCGTCTGGCTCTAAGTGCGGGTTTGAATCTGGCCAAAATTCAGGTGCGAGTAGCAACCATGAGGGGCCCGACCACCATAACCGATGGCTATTGAGCTCATCCGGAGCCAGCCCACGAGAGGCACAATCAGCAGGATTGTCGTTAGTAGGTACATGGTGCCAAGTCGCGTCAGGAATAAGAGTCTGAATTGCAGAGACGCGATTTGCTATAAATACTCCCCACTGCGACGGCAATTGAGCGAGCCAAGCTAACGTGATCGTCGAATCCGTCCAGCAATGGCATTCGACCGTTAACTCTAAGGCTGATTGAACAAATTTCATGAGATCAGCGAGAAGCAAGCCGGCTTGTAATTCTAATCTTGGAATACTCAGCGTCTTTAACGGAGCGACTCGAGTTTTCGCGGCAAGGAGCTTGACGGTGACCGAGCTATCCACGTGCAGAAGTCGCAAATATACTACGGCGGCGTACGCCTTTGTCGAGGCATCAGAAAACCCATGCAAAGCGGCATGCAGGGTTGTTGAGCCGAAAGACGTCCAGCGCGGAATTTTGAGGTCCTCTAGGCAGGATAATTTCGACTGATAATGTGTCCATTGATGAAGAGATTCGTCAGGCAATGGGTCGTCCCATGCGCATTTAAGCAACCACAGTTGTTGCATGAGAATTTTAGCGGTGACGATAACTGGAGCTACCCACCCGAGGGGATCATAAAGTCTGGCAATCGTCGCGAGAACGTTCCGTTTGGTCGGACTACGATTCGAGGCCGCGTTTACTCGAAATTGAAACGAATCTCGGACAGGATTCCATGTAATTCCCAACACCTTTAGGTGCTCGTCATCTTGGATCACTTTATTAATCGCTAACCCGTGATCAGAAGGATCGATATCGGACAATAGATCAGGACTATTACTGGCCCATTTGCGTAAGCCGAAACCGCCTTTATTTAATAATGCAGTTAATTGGTCGCGAGCTTGTCGCGCAAGAACTTTATCGTCCGCCCCGAAGGCGAAATCATCAATGTACTTTTTGCGACGCAATATGGGAAGCGCTAAGGGGAACGCAGAACCCTCATCTTGCGCGAGTTGCTCGACAGAGCGTAACGCGAGATACGGAGCAGACGCGGAACCGTAGGTGACGGTAAGGAGGCGGTATTCTTTAACCGGCTCATTGGGGAATGCACGCCATAAAATACGCTGGTAATCGCGGTCGCGCGCATACACCAGGATTTGGCGGTACATTTTGGGTATATCTGCCGTATATACATAGCGAAATTGACGCCATTGTAATACAACTGAGGGTACGTCGGTTTGACATTTCGGACCGACATGCAAAAAATCGTTTAGAGATTTGCCATTTGAGGATCGACAGGAAGCGTTGAACACAACGCGCAGCCGTGTCGTCGCGCTATCCTCACGGAGGACCGCGTGGTGTGGAATGTAATAACTGAGAGAAGGATCAACCGTAGTTTCGGTTGACGATATTTCTGCCATATGGCCAAGGCGTTCATATTCAAGCATGAATGCGCGATATTCGGTCGCGAGGGTCGGCTCGCGTTCAAAACGGTGCTCCAAACGATGGAGGCTCGATAAGGCCGCAGCTCGCGATTTGCCTATCGGGATAGGAGGGCCGCATTTGAACGGCAACCTCACTACATAACGTCCTTCGGACGTGCGGGAATGAGTCGCGACAAAATGTTCCTCACAAATTTGTTCCTCTGGGCTCATATAAACTCCCTGCGGAATTTCTTCAACCTCCCAGAAGCGCCTTAGGTGCACATCGAGGTTTTCGAAAATGGCTCCGTGATGGACATGCAGAGGAGTTAATGGAGTATGGGAACTCGAGGATGTGACACCGGACAAAATCCAGCCTAAAGTCGTGTTTTGCGCGACGGGTTCCTCACTCGTGCCCTTGCGAACGCCGTCGAGAATTATTAAACCGAATAGGTCAGCTCCGATTATGACATCTACCGGGTCGCTGCTCATGGGTTCTCGATCGGCTAAATGGAGCCCCTCCAAATGTGTCCAGCGGGCACCGGAATTGCTTTGGGGAGGCGTGTATTTGGTAAGCGACTGTAATATTAACGCGGTTGTCGCATAGGATGGATCGTCGCGATTGGCCGGAGTTATCGTAATTTCGGAGGCGTAACGCACAACGGACTTTATATCGCCAATACCGGTTACGCACACCGACAATTTCGATTTTACCAAACGTAAACTTTGTGCGAGCGATCCTGATATAAAGGTGGACGCTGATCCTTGATCGACAAGGGCGCGCACCGTCACATAACGCCCTTGAGGCGAATAAACTCGAACGCGTGCTGTAGCGAGAAGTATGCGTGATTTGGGAGCTATCGATCGCGATAACAAATGTGACGCAATATCGACCTTGGAGGTAGTATCGCGTGAAGTTGGGGTCGCGGTCGCGGGAATCGCGGAGGATGACGCTTGTTCGGTTTCGCAAGGTGACGTCGACGCTTCGAAATGTAACAATGTGTGGTGCTTTTTATTACACTGTTTACAGACATAGGAATTCGTGCAACTTTTCACAGACGAATGTTTTGCACTAAAGCAATTAATGCAGCGTTTACATTGTTTAACAAATTCGAAGCGTTGCGACGGAGTTAAATTTAAAAAGGTTGAACATTGGTGTAGCAAATGATTCGCTTTACATTTTGGACACGAAAGTTGACCGGCGGCGGTCGAGTGAGACGCGAGGGATTTTCCTCGAGCCGTTTTAGACGAGTCCTTTGGCGGTATCGGTGAGATCGCCTCCAACGCACAAATTCGCGACTCGAGAAATTCGTTAAGCTCGTTAAATTTCGGATACTCGTTGGAATTACCGAGTTTCATTTCCCATGCTTTTTTGGTAGATTTATCAAGTCTTTGCACGATGAGAAACACGATGACATCATCCCACTGGTCTACCGGACGACCGAGGTTTCTTAACGAATATAATGATTTATTAACTTGATCACGAAGATCACGAAGATCTTTGGAGCTTTCAGAATTAACGCTCGGCAAATTGAACAACGCGTGCAACCGATGCGTTATTAATTTTCGCTTATTCTCATAACGAGATACAAGTCGATTCCACGCAATCACAAAATTGGCTTCGGTAATATTAATGTCGTGAAGCGCGTTACTAGCGTCTCCTTTCAAACAAGAACACAAGTAATGGAGACGTTTTAAATCCGACAAACTAGGATCGTCGTGAATCATTGACTTGAATTTATCGCGGAAAGCTTCCCACTTCTCGAAAGCTCCATCGAACGACGGTAAATTAATCGTAGGCAAATGCGAGTACGGTTGTCGCGAAAAATCATTTGGACGACTCACGCTACCCGCTACAGGTTGATCCGTCGATTCGCTTTTCGCTAAGATGTCTGCCATGTAGTCCGCAGCTTCGTTGTAGTTGTCCTCGCATTCGAGGAAGCATCTTTTAACGAAGTACGGCACCGATGTCTTCGCCTTCTCATCCGCCTTGAGTTGAATCTTGCCTTCCAGCTCCCTCACCTCTCGGAAAGTTTCCTTGAGTATGGCAAGCCGTTGTCGTGTGACAGCAGGGGTCATTTTTGATTGGCCAAGTTTTTTGAAATTTGGCAAGGCACGCGACACTGAGTTCATTAATTGATCTTGTAAGGAGATCAACTCCTCAAGAGTCGACATGATGACTGGCACTGTTGACTAACTCGCGAAGTGTGAGAGTGAAGAGATTTCTTCACGTCGATCCGGCTCGAAGGACCAAATTTTATGTTCGGGATTAAATGAGGATCACTGGGATCACCTTGTCGGAAGGCTCGACGGTGAAGCGGGCACTCTCAATAATCACTCGCGAGTATTAACAGTCAATTAATATATTTGTCAAAATGTCAACAAAAGAAATGGTTACAACTCAGTGTCGATGCAAGGGCATTGAGCACCTCTGATATCGTAGAACGCAAAACGTCACTTGGAAACTATGTCCGTACAGGCGTGATTGCATATATCAATAGCCGCAAGTACAATGCAATGCGCACCACTGTACCGCTTTGCGATTAATAAGCCCGAACACTTAATGGCCTTGAGGGCGATAATCGCCAAGTAAATACGCGAGCACAATGTCTTGGCGTGCGAACCACTGACGCGGAAATCTTGACGCGGAGGTCACGGAAATCTTGCACCGCGCGCGAGGGCTCTAATATTAACGGAGATCTTGACGCGGAGCCGGACGGAAATCTTGTACCGCGAATAATTATGGGACGTTGTGTCCGCACGCCGACACGATAGATTCGCGCTCGCGGAGATCGAGATCGAGCAAATAGCGAGAGCGGAAAGACTCGAAACTTAAACTGGTTACAGAGCGTCGGAATGTACAATTATCCTCGCACTCGTGTACGATTTGGTATCCACTATACTTCGCTTGCTCGCACAACTCGAACTGAGCTCTCCCGATCGGCACGCAGAACGCCGGACGCGAAAAACCACGCGACTCAGGAATTTGGGAGCGTGACCGACTCGTGGAGCTTTTGTACGCGCGGCTGTCAACACGACTGCCGCGACGTTGTCAAATCTCGCGGTATACCGCAACGCGAAAATAAGATCCCGAAATACGGAATATTGAACTGTGAATCCCGAACAGATTTAATACCATCGACAATTCTAGCTTGTTGCGTTCTCCACAATATATGTTTACAGAATACTGATAACATTGAAAATTATATTTTCGAAGGTAGAGAAAACGATGAAGCTACAGAGAATTTGGAAAGGAATGAAAATGAGCAGTATGAAGATCGTGATGATGAGGGTGTAGCAAGACGCAATTATATTGCAATACATTTATATAGAGAAAGAATATAATGTAATAAATTGTAATAAATTGGTATGTACGTATATATATATTTTTTTTACCGACATGTAATAAACATACATTCTATATGCATGTATGTACATACATATTTTATCAACATATTAATATGTTTGCAGTCTTTTAAACATTTTTAACTAAACTAACTCTTTTATACCTTTATTATTGCAACTTAAAATTACAACTTTTTGTAAATATAACTTATAATATTGCAACAGGTTTCTTTCACTAATGTTTGAAACCGAGATTAAAATAAATACCCTTATTTAACAAAATAAAACATGAATCATAATACTAGCTGTTTGAGATTGCGCTTCTATGTACGTGCATGCTGAGATAAACCGCCTATAATATTTTGTGAGAAGCTATAACATGAGTTTCTAGACTCTTTACATTTCTCGAAGCTTCGCGACATGTCGATTCTTTTCTCTGTATATATATAAAAACCTCATGTTATAGTCCTCAATTTGCGGAAAACAACAACAAAGGTAAGCGACGTTTCGTTGTTAGCTTGCGCGCTCCGACGACGCAGGCAGCCGAAAGCCAACCGCTATGTTAAGACTCGCGTCACGCGCCTATCAGGAGCGGCTCCTTGCGCGAGAGCCCCCTAATTACCAATCGCGCTCGGTGGTCTGGGGTCACCTCGAGCGTTTTAAGTTGATTGGCAATCAGCAAAAGACCTGCCCCTTTTCGGAACAGATAAAACGGCCTGCGTCGCCGGAGACGGGCTCGATCGCTGTTCACCCGCAAGTATTGTTCAAACCGCTAGTGCAACCGCCTTTCGATCCGCTTTGCTTTCGCATTTTCGCTCACGCTTAAAACTATCTTCGCACGCCGCTCTTGATCTTTGCGCGCCTTTGCTTATTGCGATTTATCTGGAAAAAAGACTGTATAAATAATCGAGTTATTGGACATTATAATAAATTGCTTTATTTGGAACTTCGCTGTGCAAAAATTGACCATTCCTAGCGCTTGTCCTTCCTGCTCCGCGTTATCTCTATCGCGTCCGCGCTCTCGAGTACACTAGCTTTGTATTAGAAAAAAATAAAGTAGACATAACTGACATGTCAAATCTAATGAGATATAACTCCAACACAGCCAAAAAATCACATACTAACAAAAATTGACTTGTGTATGTTTCTGATCTCACAGATACAAATCTTATTTTCACGAATAATAAAAATTAATTTAAATCAAAAATGTATAACTCAAAAATAAGAAATAAAATTAAAGTGTTTAAACGTTGAAAAAAAAGATAAAAATATTGCTTAAACTATAATTTTTCCAATAACTTGTTCATTAAGTCTTTGTAAGTTTCTACAGCTTCCTTTTGAGAGTCCAATCTTTCTTTGTGTTTTCTTTCCTTTTCATGTGCATTTTTTTCCATATATTCTGTCAACACATGTAATTGTTTTTCCATTTTACTCTTCTTAGGAGGTGGAACTACTACGTTACTGTCTTCATCAGAGTTTCGCTCTTCATCAGTTGAAGGAGATAAAACCTTCTGTGAAAGATTTGATGCAGTGGCCACAGGCTGCACGCTATGAGATTTTCCATATATCTCTTCCATGTCATCATAGTACTTGCATTTTTTAAGTGATGCTCCGGACTTGGAATTGTGATCTTTTACTTTAATATAACTTTTTCTTAAATTTTTCCACTTATTTTCGATTTGTTTTATAGTATACGAGTAACCTTTTTCTTTTAAGCCATCGCCAATTTTTCTCCATACAATTTTATTTCTTATTTTGTCATTCTTGAATAAAGTAAGATGATCCTTGTATAGACAGAAAAGAAGCTTAATAGCTGAATTTTGCCATGTACCTGAATGTTCCATTGTAGCTATAACAAAAAATAAATATCAATAATAATAACCTATGATTTTGTATTATGTGTATATATAAAACTGTGTGTGTGCATATGTGTGTGTATGTATGTGTGTTGTGTGTTAGTGTGTGTGTGATTTATACATATGAGATTGTATATTTTATGTATATAATATATAAAGACACTGATAAAAATATGCGACATATTTGAGTTAAATTAATATATTTATTAATTTTACCATTATTTGCATCACTCTCAGAAGTTGGAATATTTTCAATATTGGAATTATTTTCTATGTCAGATTCAGACTGGAATTCCAATTGGGAGGTACGTGTATTATCACGTACATATTGTAATGCAAAATCATTATCTACAACAAGAAATACTTAATTACATTTTTATTACATTTTTAGTACATTTTTAGACAAAGACAAAATTAGTTCAATAATAAAATTAGTTTAATGAAATACTCTACTACTTAACTTACCATTTCGTATTCTTTTATGCATCTCGGATGTTGTCATAATGTTATATATTACACCTTCGATTATGTACTGCTGTTCTGTGACATCCATTTTGTCTATTTTATTCTCTGTAAACGATAATATAAATTTATAATATTATTTGTATATATGTATAATACTTTAATAATGTTTTAGGATTGAAAGTTAACCTTAACCTTGCAGCCGGGAGCTGCATGGGAGACGCCGCAGTCGGAGATGCGAGTGGAGGGCCTGCAGGACCAGGCTGACCGAACAGGCACAGAGGCACCCAGAGCCCTGCCTAGGATAACCGACGTGTCGCTGTGTGTCCCAAGGGTAGTTATCCGTCCACCGAATGCCCCGCCGAGTTAAATTAGGCGAGAGCCCTCATTAGCAATCGCACGCGCGAGTTATGTATAAATATACGCGATTTTTCATTTTCCTTTTCCCGCTCAGCGTTATTTATGATTATTAATGTATATGTATGTGTATAATCTTTATCTTCGCACATTTACACGCACACAATTAAAGGCTGATTTAATAAGTAAACAAGCGCCTTCCTCTTCCTGTTTTGTTTTGCGGTGCGTGTAAATTTATATAGGTTAAGATTAGTTTTAGAGGGGACTAGCCCCGTGATTCAGCGTTATCGCGCGACAGCGTGAACATACACGTACTTACGCGCGTCATACACACACACTGTACGGTGTGCGCGAAGATCGCGCGATACCATAGTTTCACGCGAGATATGAGTGCAGCGCGAACAATCAGCACTCATCACACGCGAATAAGCGATCAGTATCCGTGACGAATGACTGTGCGCTGAGAGTCGCGCACACATGTCATCCATGCGAGTGGATAACCTAAAACGGTATTATCGATCGCTGGGAACACGCTTCACGTGTCTACGTAGCGACGCAATGAGTGTGCCGCGAAATCATATCACGAATATCCGTACCCGCGGACAACGATATCTACGGGTTAGCTGAACACCGGCGAGCGACGCAATCGTGGTTACGAACAAGTTCGACGCCTGTGCGGGGAAAATGCAGAGCAGGTATAATTCAGGTAAACCGGTGTTACGAATGCGTTATCGGGACGTCGACTAAGACATCCGTCGCGCTAGATTAGATTTTGTGACGTTGTGCGGCAAAGTCCCAGCGCAGCCCTCGTACAGCCAAACCACCATCGGCGATGGCCTCCCGAGGTCCGATATAGGGTGTATATCGAGTTTCACCCCGATCCGACCTGGGTGCCGGAAACACCCACCACGAGCACCTTCCACGGGGACAACCGTGTGCGATCGTCTTATTGGGTCCCCAGGAACGTGTTCCACCGAGTCCCGTCGATCTACGATGCCTGAGCCGGAAGTGCCTGGCACACACCACCTACGTCATCTACGGGAATAAAACTTCCACGGATGTATTTCCGGGAACATAATAAGCATCCTTATCGCGATCCCGCGTAAATCGAGCGATCCGAAGCCGAGATCCTGGCACACCCGTCCCGCTGCAAAAGTAGCATATATATGTATAGATATATCGTAGCATCGAGCGTAGACGTCGAATGCGAGCGAGATCCATGGCCTACAACATAGGATACATGCATAATTCCGTATACGGGCGAAAATTGTAAAATCCCGAAAATCCGTAATATACGATATTCTCAAACATGTATTTGCGATCCGTCCATAGCGAACGGGAAAATAACAGCGTGAGCAAAACAACATTCCTGCGTGTTTGTCAGACGATATGCAGTTGCGAACATACGACAATCACGTGATGGCTGACGCAACAGCAGGAGTGGGGGTAACCGCCCGAGTGGGAAAGTGCAACGCGACGAGCGATCGATCGTGGTCAATCGTTCGGGGAAGCTCAGAGAGATAACACGTTTTACGCATATACGAGATTCTTGTAACAACCGACGAGACCCGCGTACGGAGCGATATCCGGGAGTTCGCGAATAACGTGACATTACGCGATACTCAACTTTTGTGCAGTTGATTATGCATAACGGTCAATCGTTCGGGGAAGCTCAGAGAGATAACACGTTTTACGCGTATACGAGATTCTTGTAACAACCGACGAGACCCGCGTACGGAGCGATATCCGGGAGTTCGCGAATAACGTGACATTACGCGATACTCAACTTTTGTGCAGTTGATTATGCATAACGGTCAATCGTTCGGGAGATAGCGCCGTGGTAACACGTTTTGACAAGTACGAACCGCCGCGAGCCTGAGATCTCGTTACAACCGACGACACCCGCTCGCGGAGCGATATCCGTCAACTTTCGTGATACGTGAACGCGATCGATACTCGTGATAGACTTTCATACTCTGATATCCGTGTAACAAACCGAGAACAGTCATACGGGAGAATATGTTACATTCTCACGATCACCGATGATAATCGAGTTGCGGAGTGTCGGACAACGAATTAATCCGAGTTTTCACGATCTAACGCGACACACACGAAACAGTATCCAGCGATCACAGTGTGACACCGCGAGTGATAGTAAATCATTGTGAAACGCATTGTACTGAACATTTATTCTAAAATAACATGAATAAATACATTGTTATTTAAAGTGATATACCGAGTGTCTGAAATCATTCGACGATATCCTGTGACCTGTCCTGAGTCACCTTCCATGCGGGAGATTCATGCGTAATCACCATTCCTGCGGAAATCAAGTGCGAGTAAATGCACATTGCTTACGCTATAAGCATACTGTATACGAGATACTTACGCTATAAGCATACTGTATACGAGATACTTACCTGAGATTCTGCGACGACGATCCTGTGAGTGCATCATCCGTGACGATCCAGTGGTCCTGAGCATCGTTGGTAGTAAGCGGCTTCTACGAAGGAGGTCCATCCGTAAGGCGAGACGCAGAGCGGCCAGCAGCAGCAGTCCGGAACACCTGAAACAGAAAAAAGAGAGAATTAGTCGACAGATACGGTTAGTAGTATACTTACCTTTCTCGATTTAGAGGGTAAAATCGAGTGGCGACCGTGCTACGCGAACTTTGAATATATTTCGGTAGTTAAACGAACGAGTTGTGTCACGCGTGAACCTACGTGCCCGGTTACAACCTAACCTAATAAATCTTACTTTTTTTAAAAGTAACTCAATCCTAAAACAGACTAAAAAACCATTAAAAAAGAAATTAATATGCTTATTTATTATGTGTGATATATAAAATACTTTATCTAATATGTTTATTAATATTATATTTCTTACTTACTTATCACAGCAACGACCAACGTTTCCGCGGTGTATAGAGGCAACTGCGCTTATTATGTTGTAAGATCCCGCGTTTATATTTAAATTTAGTAGAGTTTACTCTCCTAACCCACCTCGGAAGCAGGGTTCATAGAGTTAACTCCGGCGTTACTTTACTCTCACTTTTGGAACGAATAGGCTCCGCCCATATAGTTACTTACTTCGCGTTTTGGAACGGCGTAGGGTTAACCCTGCTACTCAGAGTAGAGTTTTGGAACGTAGCCTAGGTGTTAACGACTTTACAACAATCTATCTAGATGATGTCTTGATTTCATCAGAAACATTGGAGGAACATTTGTATCACATAGACTTAGTCCTGACAAAATTAGAAGCAGTAGGTTTCAAGTTAAATAGAGATAAATGCGAATTCTTAAGAGAGGAGATTAAATTCTTAGGACATACGTTTAGTGAAATAAAAGCCGAGATAAATGAGGAGACAAGAGCCACAGTTGCAAGTTTTGAAAAACCGCGTAGAAAAAAAGATGTTCAGTCGTTCCTAGGATTAGTTAACTGGGACAGACGATTCATTAAGAACTTAGCTAGATTAACGAGACCACTCGAAGGCTTGTTGAAAAAGGGCCAGAAATTCACATGGACCAATGAGCATCAGAGTGCGTTCAATGAAATAAAAACAGCGTTTCAAGAAGCACCAGATTTATATTTGATTAGAAAGGGATATAGATTCGGAATCTTTGTTGATGCAGCTAGAACTGGACTAGGAGCTAGATTGTATCAATATAAAGAAGGATCAGAAGAGAAAGAGACTGTAGCATATGCGAGTAGAAGCTTAAAAGGCGCAGAATTAAATTATATTATAACAAAGTTAGAATGCCTAGCGCTTGTATGGGCGCTAAGAAAATGGTACACGCTATTGTTAGGGCGACATATCCGTGTTCACACTGATCATCAAGCCTTGAAATTTTTGAGCACATGCGTACAGAACAATGGCAGAATCGCGAGATGGTTCGCGTTTCTACAAGAATTTGAATTAGAGATACATCATTTACCGGGAAAAGAGAACAATACAGCTGATACGCTTTCCCGGCAAAAGTAATATCACCTGATGAGAAACGAATTGCAATGATTGAAAATGCATATCAAGGCGCGAATACAACAGCCTGGATTAGAATCATCAAACTTGCGCAACAAGCAGATGAGAAATTGCAGCAAGCGGCAATCGACGACCCTAATGAGATTTATGAGAGAGAGGGAATTATGCGAGTTAGATATCCTGATGGAGATAGGATAGTATTACCGCGAAAAATTACATGGAGAATAACAAAGTTAGCACACGAACTTTTGATACACTTTGGAACCGACAAAGTGATAGACTTTATGAAACGGTATTTTCACGGATTTAATTTCGCGAGAATAGCGCGAGATGTGGTAGCCTCATGCGTAACGTGTCAAGCGACAAAGTTCTATACAAGAGCGGTAGTAGGGACGCAATATTACCAGCTTCCCGATGCACCGGGAGATACGTTGTCAGTAGATTTGTTCGGACCGTTACCACGAACAGAGCAAGGATTTAGATACGTATTGGTTATCATGGACCAATTTTCTAAGTATGTAAAACTATATCCGATACCCGATCAGAATTTAAATACAATCATAGATAAATTAGAAAACGAATTTTTCGTACAGATAGGGATACCGAAAACGATTCTGACAGATAACGCGGGACAATTCTTAAACCGAAGATGGGAGAGATTTTCGTTTAACAAAGGCTTCGAGATACGTAGAACAACGCCGTATAATCCACAGTCGAACCCTGTAGAGAGAGTAATGTGCGAGTTAGGTAGAATCATGCGCGCGTATAGTAGCCATCGACACCAAGCTTGGAGTAGAATTGTACACCGGGCGGAAAGAGTGTTGAATAAAACGACTCACTCGTCGACCGGGTACACGCCGAGCGAGCTTCACGATGGCGAGAATGGACATTTGTCGACCCTAGATCCAGCGTTATTCCCACTCGAGAATAACGAAATGACGTGGGAACAGAAGATCGAAGGAGCCAAGCATCGACTCGAAGAAGCAGCAAGAAAAAGAAAGATACAAGCCGATAAACACGGCACGGCAGAGTATCGCGAAGGACAAATAGTCTGGGTGAAACAGCATCGATTGTCAGACGCAAGCAAAGAGCGTACAGGCAAGCTGTACCCGGTATACGAAGGACCTTATCGCATTAGGAGCATCATAAAACCGAATGCCTATTTGATCGAGAAGATGGACGGCCAGGTAGTATGCGCCGCGAATGCGAGAAATTTGAAACCGCATCGCGACGCGCTACTCCGAGAAGAGTCCCAACCCGAGTATTCCAGCGATGACGGGGAGTTCATCGACGAGGAGGAGATGGACGATCACCCTGCGAACGAGGACGGAGAGGATACACATGACGATCCATGGAGGGCAGAACAAGAGAGAATCTTCCGTGAGGCGGACTCCGAAAGTCAATACGCTGACAATAGAGCGAATGACGGGGAGTCAGAGCGGCCCGATAGACCAGCCGAGCGAGAGAAAAACCTCAGCGATATAATCAATCTGAGTGACGATGATCATGACGAATCACAATCAATCGACGAACATAGACCGATTGAAACAAGAGACACCAGCGAAGAGGATGATATAATCAGTATCCGTAGCAGCAGCAGTAGCAGTGACCTGAGATGGATGAGCATAGTGACAGCCACATCGGACAATGACGAAGATGAGATTTCTGATGAAGAATCCAGCGGAAATCTGAAAAATAAAAGACAAGAGTTAGTAGAAGTCAAAACGGAGGAAATTATACTTACCGATGACGAAGAAAATCCAGAGATGGATATACTGGAAAACGAGCCAGAACCGTCAGGAATGACGGGGAGTGACGAGCGTTTAAACTCAGCGGACAGAAGCGAGAACGGTGCGGACAGATGCAAAGAAAATAATGGCGAACCTGCGGGAGTCAGCGATTCTGCGCGGACTGATAAAACCTGTAAGGAAGACGGCCAATTAGCGGATGCGAGTATCAATATGCTCAGAATACCGCGAGGGATAAACGAAACGCCTAAAAGATTTTATCGCGGAGATCCACGAGAGAAGAAAAAAGTCAGATTTTTGTACACGAGAGATGAGGAGAAGCATTATTATAGCCCGGAGATACGGATTTCGCGCAAAAACGCGAAACCGAGGAAGAGAAGGATGACAAACATCCAATCACACGCCGCAGCGCGAGCGTCCAATCAGAGCGCGGCGCGCGTTGCGAATCAGCCCAGCAGCGACGACGACGCGAGGTGGCGTCGTAATTGTGGCACAACGGAAAGCGGGAAGAGCAGACCATCGAGCAGTGTTGCATCGACGTATCGCTCGCGAAACAGTGCGCAACAAAGGACAAAGAACGATTCGGATCGAACGCGCGTGAGTGCGAATACGATGTCGGCAGGTGACCGAGAATCGCGACGAGGCCTACGTGCGATAATAGATCGTGCGCGCGACTACCGTCGGAGACGAGACCAGTATCACCGGCCCCGTCAAAGCCTCGCGATGATGGAAGAGTACTTAGCCACCCTGCCGGAGATCGAGGAGATCGATCCACGATTGGCCCGAGAAAACCAGGAATTGGCCATGGAGGCCAATTGGCGGTTCGGGAGATCGCGGAATGCGAGATGGCGCTCGGTAGACAGGTGAACCTTCTGAGGGACATCGAGGTACGCGACCCGGAAAACATGACGCAAATCGCGTTGATGAACTTGGCGGTGTCGACGCAACAAATGGTCGACCGGCCATTCAAAATCACTCTCACGTTCCGAGGGGGTGAAATCACGGCCACATCTACGACCGTGCTGTCGGAACGAGACGCAGCCACCCAGTCGAGGGAGTCCGACCGCGACGAGGTAGCCTCGGAAAATGCGGAATCCCTGCACAGCGTGGGGGTACAGGTGGACCTGCCGAGCATAAACCTGTACGGCGAAAGAGATCCCTCCGTATACGAACGGACAAAGTTCAGGCCGGAACGTCTCGGACGGAGATTCTGGAAGGGACATCGCCATCCATCGGCGAGCCGAGCACCCGCGAACAGCTGGACACCATCTCAGAGATCAGCGACGCCGAGCCCGAGGGAAACGTGTCGGACGAACCGGAAGTGGTGAGCGTCCTCGAACGGGCGCCAAAAGACGAGCGACAACGAGAAGCTGCAGTCGAAGGGCCACAGCGAGACGAACCGCGGAAGAGCAGCTACGACGAGAGTGAGACGGACGACGAGCTGCAGGTGACGGCGCCAACGGAGCGAGCAGCGGCTAAGGTGGCAAAGCGGAAAAATCAACTGCTTTGGTGCTTTGCCACGAAATGAATGAGGACTATCGAAAACGGCGCTCACAAGAACGAGCGGCGATGCGCGAGCGCGCCGGAACAAAGGGCCGTAGGAGCAGCTCCAGGTCGGTCGTGCCTCCCTCCCCGAAGCTGACGGGGAGGATGAAACCGTCAGTTTCAGACGGCCCTCCAACACCGGGGTCGACTGAGCGGGAAGCAGCCAGCGCAGTTACACCGGCCACACCGGCGCAGATCAAGCCGACGGTGACGAGAGTCGAGTCAGCAGCGCGGCTAAGAGTAAAATTACAACGGGTGCATGAGCCAGAGACGAGGGAGGAACAGCGGCGCAGCCAGCGCGGAGACAACGCCAAGGTCGGCGACAAGGAGGAAGAGGACGCCGCCCAATGCCCCCCCCCCCCTTCACCCTAAAAGCGACACAGACGTGTAACCCAGTGCCCTAGCGGAATTTTGTGTTACACCTAGGTTAAGTTCATGCGTTTAGATTGTAAGATTAGCGTGCGTACGCGTAAATAACTTTAGCGTTTAGTTTGTAAGGTAAGCGTGCGTATAGAATATAAGATTAACAAGTGTGTAAAATATTATTTGTTGGGCGATGAAGCCACGTTACCATTGAACAAAGTTTATATTTCTTTTCAGAGACACGAGTGCAATGTGTGCTCATGATGATATTTATTTTGAATGGACTTGTATCCAGCTTACAGCTTTATATTAAATAATGGTGTTCTTTTTCGTTTACAGAAATCTATGTTCTATGCACACACACACACTTTCGTTTGTACCGTACAAGTGCCTATATGCATATTATGTCGTGTTTCAAACACAATAAATGTTTATTAAGATATGGGAACATCAAATATATTGAGTCATTATTTCCTTGCTTCCATGTAGAAATAGATAGGTTAAATGGATATATTGAGAGTACTGTAGAAGTAAAAGCTGATATACTCGGAATTGAAGAAAGGCTGATGATTTCGCGATCGACCGAGACCAAGATGGCGACCGCGATGAAGATGCACGAGCGGGCGACCCGAAAGGGCGATCGACCAATCCGCGACGCGAGATAGGAGACGCGCGGTGAAATCCTAGCGCGAGTTATATTCGAACGAAGACGCATACGGTGCATGTTCCCTGGCACCATAAGAACACGTTCACGATGGTCCTATGAAAATCGGATAAGCGCGCGGACAGATAGACACGCGGGTTATATCCGACGAAACGGACATGACGGACACTTCGGGGGGACCGTGTTAACACACCCGACGAGGGTCCCACCGTCACACGGTGGACGCGCCTCGAATTGATTGCGCGGCCTCGCGCTCGGGAGTAAGAGCGCGCGAAACATTTAAACGAAGCTCAAGGACACTGCCATAACGTCCGCAGGGCAGATAAGGCAGGGCGCGGTGAGTTGAATGCGCGCGGGTCAAAGGTCGTAACGATCGACCATGACATGCCGTAGAGACCGATATAAACGCAGTGACAAGGCGCGAGCTCGAGTAGCAGCGGCGCGCAACTATATACGTGCGCCAAGGACATAAATGCGCCTGAGCGTATGCAAATTGTTCGCGTGGGTGTGCGAGAGGCCCACGGACCGATAAAGTTAGGGTGCATGCAGCGCGCGGCGAATTCGTTGCGTCAAATCAGTAGTTCAGAATCTCATTCGCGAACCTACATAAAGGCATCCGCATAACGTCGTGATAGAAGCCCGAGGCGATCAGGGCAATGATACGCGTGATTTGTGCGCGCGAAAAGAAAGAAAAAGCGTAATTCGCGTTAGCGCAGGCGATACGATAGCTAGAGATAGATGAAACATGGAAGCACGGAAGAAGATCATAAATGCGATCAAATCGCGCCGTTGAAAATTCAGCGACGTGACATTATTAAATCGTCGATATTTGTAAGTGGAAATTTCCAGATCGCAGGAAGTGCGAAGCGGCCTGGAGGTCTCCACAGAAAAATAAGTTTTTGTGTCGAGCGTTGGAATGCGAGCGTTCCGGAGTAGGGGTTACTCCGACAAACATGTTTACGCGGAGCGAGCGTTGGAATGCGAGTGCTCCGGAGTAGGGAGACGACTGCGCAGGTGCGGAGCGCTCCGAGTGAGGAAACGAACGAATATCATAGTCTTTGCCTGGGAGAGCTTCGGGTGTGCGGACGTATCGTACATGCTCTCACGTAATAACCAGGACTTAACCCGCGACGCGGTGCGAGAACCCGTAAAGAGTAACAAAGTGAATAGTCAACGCGAAAAACTCGTAGTCACGTTTCGAAATCAATCGGAGCAGCGATTGGCGACAACACGCGGTGATTTTCCGATTGGCCAAGCTAGCGCAGTTGTGAATAAAACCGATCGGAAATCAGCGGCCAATAGCGCGCGGACAGATAGTGCAAACGAACAATTATCGCGACGACGAACAATTGAATATTAATATTCGTAAATGCGCGAAGCGAACTTCCGGCAAGCCATACGGCATCGAGCGGCCATTTTGTTAACGCTATCGCGTATCCATATTGTGTGTAATCTGAAGTAGAAATAAATTCAGTGTTAAAAGCAGAGCAAAGTGTCTGTGAATATAAAGTTATTTTCCTGTGAAATACCTCCCTGAAATCAAATCGGTTGACACGGGGTCCGTAAATCCCTGTCCAACGACGATCCGGCGTTCCAGAGGCGGCGGCGATCCAGAGGCGGCGGCGATCCAGTGGGCAGCGGGGTCCATCCGGCATCCAAGGGGAACCTGAAACAGAAAAAAGAAGAATTAATTCAAAAACAATCTACGAAAGGTCTGTGGACAATATACTTACCTTCTCGGTTAGACACGGTTAAACCGAGTGGCGACCGTTGATAAAAACGAAAATAGAGACAGTGAGTCGTGATAAAATCATTTTCCGCCTGGTTAGGGTATCCGAACAACATATGCGAGAAACAGAGAGTAACCTTACCATCGGATAGTGCAGGGTTAGGACTGGCCAGGACGAGCGTTCGGTCACAAGTTCTCGGAGATGACCTCTGTAACGCTAGTTACCGCGCGCGCTATCGCAGATTGACGCCGACCCGCTTTGGACGTGTACGAGGTCCCTCGCAACGCGTTTACATTACCACATCTCGGAAATAAGCTCTGGATCTACAATGCGCCATCGGACATTGACGCCGTCCTACCTAGGATGTGTACTAGGTCCCCTCAGGGGTCGGGGGCGGCCTCCCGGGTGTCCCTAGGGACTCCCGGAGCCGTCCCCGATACGGGTTTTGCGAACCCGAGGTACCCGAGCACAGCAGCACCGTAATCTCCGTCAGCCGCGAGGCTGGCAGAGACCGGGGGGCCCTTTTCAGGGCCCGCGAGGTGGGTGGCCTCTATAAAAGTCACCCGGCCGGTCGGGGCCGTGAGGGATAGCCTTGGCTCTCCCAACCGACCTATGGGAAGGAAAACCCAGACAGAAAACCGGGGGCCCGGCCGCCCTGCTTAGGAGTCTGGCTAGCTTCGGCTACCCAGGCTCCAACGGCCGGTAGGGAATGGCGACCCTGACTTCAAACGCCCGGTCGGCCGGGACCGCTAGGGGGATGTTTTTACACCTCCCGCCGGCATAGAGGAAGATCACCTCGATAAAAAACCACGGGGTGGGGTTGGGGAGAGTGGTCCCGGTTCCCGAGGCGGGCAGGGATGCCGTCTCGCCGAGGGAATGGGAAGAACCAACGAAAAACCAACATTTC
Source organism: Leptothorax acervorum (assembly GCA_035220615.1). Lineage (NCBI taxonomy): Eukaryota > Metazoa > Arthropoda > Insecta > Hymenoptera > Formicidae > Leptothorax > Leptothorax acervorum. The sequence continues at coordinate 18,839 of JASTWQ010000461.1, read as the reverse complement.
GAAAAACCAACATAAAAAAGACGAGGAGAAGGAGGAGCCAAGCTCTGAGTGCGATAGCACCAGAGTGGAGACTCGCAGGCGGACCGGGTTTGTCGGCCCGCTGTGCGAGAAGTTACGGAGGGGAAGGGTCAGCCAAGCTGGCTCCTCGCAAGGGGGTGAGACCCCCAGAGAGAGATCGAGGTCGGCGCGTCGCGGAAGGCGGTCCCAATCCCTGGAATCGGCACTGGCGGCGTCCACCTCCCGGGCTGAGCGGCCCTCCGTGGATCCGACGGGTGCGTCAGACACGGAGGAGATTACTGTCGACGGAGGGGATAGCGAGGGGGACAGGGCTCTCCCGGTCGGCAAGAGGGAGGATTCCGCGGCTGTCTTCGGAGAGGCAAAGAGGATCGCGGAGGCCCTTGACGTCGCGCTTCGCCTTGTCGTGGGCGGGGAGAGGACGCAGGCTGCCAGGGAAGGCGAAACCCGTGGCCGGAAGGCCGAAACGGGCAAGTATTACTTGGAGCAGCTCGATCAGAAAAAGAAGGCGATTGCTGAGGCGATCGCCGAGCTGAGACAGCTGACGGACGCGTCGGTGCCTGCGGACCTCTCCCAGAAGAGGAGGATTACCGAGGCGAAGGCGAGGGAGGAGCTTGGCCTGGTTTCAACGGAGTTGCTCCCGGGGATCATCCTCGAGCAGTTGCGGGGGGTAGACAAGGTCTGCCGAAAATCCGGCAACCTACAGGGGACGATGAGGGCGCAGCTAAATGTGGCTGCTGCCACCATCGCTGCGGCCGCAGACCATCTGAGCCGGAGGATACGGGTCCCGGAGGCGGGATACGCCAGGGACGCGGAGTTAGAGAGGCTCCGGGGGACGGTCTCCGCACAGGAGGAGGCCGTGAAAAAGATGAGAGAGGAGCGGGCGCAGCTCGCGAAGACACAGCTGCGCCAGCAGCTGTTGCAGCTGCAACAGCAGTGTAGGCAGCTGGAGGTGCGGTTGAAGGAGGCGGAGGCTCGGGTCGCGAAGCCGACCCCCCGCGACAGGAGCTCGAATAAGAGGCCCAGGAGGATCTTGACCTCGGAGGAGGACTCGGAGCCCCTGCAGCGGCGTAGGACGGACCCCCCCTCCTGGCCGCTCCGACGGCGGGAGCGCCTCCGCAATCCCCGATGGAGATGAAGGAGGAGATGGAGCATCCTCCGGCGGAGACAGAGGAGACCGGAAGCTCCTTCCACAAACATGTGGAAGCCTTCAGGAGGGAGGGTATACCGGCTGCCCTCAGGCCCCCCCTGAAGAGGAAAAGAACCGTGATAGAGGAGGAGATGCCCCCTGTTGGGGCGGGCGCTGCGGCGGGGGCGGCAGCCCCCGCTTCGACGACTGTCGGCAATAGGGCGCAACCGCCACGGATGACCCCGGAGGAGATGAAGGACCGGGTGCTCCGGGTGGTGGCCAAAAGGCTGAAAGCCGTACAGGACGAGCTCATGGACGAGGTGAGCTCCATGATAGGGACATGCTCGCCCTCTGTACAGGAAGTGCCGGCACGGGGGGAGAAGACGGCGGCTCTCTCGTCAAACATGAGTGGGAGGCCCGCCAGAGGAAAAAAGAAAGAGGGTAAAGTGGCGACGCTCAAAGCTCCCGCAGCCGATTCTGGGGTTGATTGATTGATTGATTAATCGTCATTTATTATACGCTCTGGGACAAGTCCCCTAAAGCGTTAAGACATTCTTACATGAGTACACAAAGAAATCGAAGTACAACATATATGAAAATACAAAAAGAAAAGAAAAATTAAGAGAAAAAATAAAGCATATGGAGCAATAAAATAGCGTAACAATTATATCCTCCGCATGCAGGAATTATGATCAATTATGAGTCTGCAGCGATTGCAGTAGCAAGTGCTCATAAAATTTTCGCTTAAACTCACACGCAGAAGAAGAATTACGGATGTCTAGTGGTAAATCATTCCACAGTTCAGCAGCTAAAGAGCAAAAGGAGCGCTTAAAGAATTCCGTGCGGCACAACGGAAGGTTAAGAGTGCCACCCAGGGCCCTAGTATCACGCGAGGTTATATCGCGTTTGAACACGAAATTACTAGAAATGACCTGAGGTTTCCCCCTCTGTAAGACGGAGAAGGTCAGGTTCCCCACGAAGTACAAACGTCGGAAACAAATTCTTAGCCAGCCAAGTCTGGCCAAATAGGGAGTTATATGTTCGTCCCATTTAACCTGGAAAATGAAGCGGACACATTTGTTGAACGCTCTCTGCAAACGTAGGTCTTGCTCTCCGGTGATGTTGGTTTGAACCGAGCAACAGTAGTCGAACAGAGGAAAAATAAGAGCCGTAACAAGCCTAATACGCAGGGAGATTGGTAGGAGGTGTCTGCCGAGCTTTAGCTGGTAGAGCGCCGAATTTACTCGAGAGATAGTCTTCGTCGTCTGCTCAGTCCAGGAAAGTGTACAGGTGATGGTGACGCCCAGATATTCCACCGCATCCGAGAAAGGAATATTTGTACCATCCACAATGATACTGGGTAAGGCATCCATCTTCAGGCCGCTAACATACCGCAGCGTCCCCATGATCATCGCCTTTGTTTTCCTGGGGTTAATCGTTAATTTATTGTCCGTTGCCCACTTCACCACCCTACAAATGTCCTCGTTGAGAAGTGAAATCGCCTTAGAGAGCAATCCAGGTTCGATGTGGAAATAAATCAGGAGGTCGTCAGCATAAAAATTATATTTGCAGTGCTTCAACACGATGCCAAAGTCGATCAAGTAAAGTGTGAAGAGTATGGGTCCCAATACAGAACCCTGCGGCACTCCCCGATGTACCGATCTAGCAGATGATAGCTTTCCAGTGGAAGGATCACGAACAGCCTGCTTCCTATCCGTAAGGTACGAACAAAGCCATCGCAAGGCAGAGCAAGAGAAGCCCAAATCTCTGAGCTTGTTGATCAAGAGACGATGGCTGACATTATCAAACGCCTTTGTAAAATCAAAAAATACAGCAATAGTAATCATTCTCTTGTCTGCGGCCAACCTAATGTCATCCAGGACTCTGATCAGAGCCGTCTGCGTAGAGAAATCTTTCCTGTAGGCTGACTGAAAAGGATCCAGAATGTCACGATCCTCAAGAAAGTTCACGATTTGATCAGCCGCGATGCGTTCAATGGCCTTAGAAACTGCACACAGAATAGAAATAGGCCTGTAATCGTTAGGCTCTGTAGGGCTCTTCACTTTGGGAATTGGACAGATAGTGGCGCACTTCCAGACATCGGGAAAAACACCGTAGTTCAGGCAGAAGTTGAAAATATGAGTTAAAGCTGGTAGAATACTAGGTAACGCCCTCATAATCAAACTGCGGGGTAGTTCGTCTATACCCACTGCATCCGATCGACTCCTACGCAAAGCCTTAAAAATGTCATTGGGTTCTATGTGTTTCCAATAGAATTTAGTGTCCTCATATGCCTCTTCGCCCAAGTAGAAAGCCGCGCTAGTTTCAGAATCAGAGTTACCCGTGAAATGATTGTTTAACTCATTAATGTCGAAAACGAGTTTGTCAGTTACTGTTCTGGATCTCAGAAAGCCAAAATGTCTAAGTTTCTTCCAAATAAGATTAAGCTCACTAATGTCTTGAAACGTCTTGTGAAAATATTCGGCCTTGGCCCTCCGCACCTCGAGCTGAACCAGATTTCTCAGATGCCTAAAATGGTCGTAATTTGCATCAGTTCTATATCTCTTCCAGACTCTCCTCGATTTGTCCCTAACCTTCATCAGAGACTTGATTTCAGGCGTGAGCCAGGGCGCAGGTAAATGTTTAGGCTGGATAACGCGGTAAGGAGCATGTTTTTCGTAGCAGGTACGAAGAAAGTCAGTCAGTATCTTGAGTTTATCGTCAATGTTGTCTGATGCGTAAAGATTCTCCCAATTCAGGGCATCCAACTCAGCCAGGAAGTCCTCCAGAATGAAAGAGCGGAAGTCTCGTACACGAATGGTGCGTCTGGGGACCCGTTCAATCCTGATATCGTAGGTAATCTCGATAAGGTCATGTGCAGATAAAAAACAAGCATCGCACTGCTCGTGTCCAATCAGTTTATCCTCTTCATCTATAATACATAGATCTAGCAGAGTGGAGGCAGTACGTGTGTGGTGTGTAGCAGTAAATGGCACAAGAAAAAAATTCGCCGCATGCACAAAGGATAGAATCTGCTCAGAGTCGAAGGTCAGAGAACAAAGATCCGCATTAAAGTCACCAAAAATTATAGAGTGCTTGTAATTAACTGACAAATCGGAAAATAAATTGAAAAAGTCGGATAGAAAGCCACAATGTGGAGGCCTGTATACGACAGCTAATAGAACTTTGGAGAGAGAATTAATCGAAACCTCAATAATTAAGTATTCCGGTCTTCCACGATATATATTCCCCGACTGTTGCAGAATCGACGCATGAAAAGCGTCAGAAACGTAGACAGCTACTCCCCCCCCAATCTTGCCAACGCGATCACACCTCAAAAGACGGAAGCCGTGAAGAGAAACCAGATGGTCGGGTACGTGAGGCTTGAGCCAGGTTTCCGAGAGACATATAATGTGATGCCCAGAATTGTTGAAAAAAGTCCGGAATTCGTCAAAATGTGCAAGCAACGATTGGCAGTTCACATGACAGAGACGTAGGTGATGCGTGGACTTATTATCCATAATTTATGCTGCTGATCCTTTCAGACATTCGTTTGCGTAAGATAGGGCAATTTTTATTATCGAGGGCAGAATGATGCCGATCCGCTGGTGGCATCCATCGCTTGCAATTCCCACATTCAGGTGTCCTGCTTCTAGAAGTGCAATCCTTCGTTTCGTGACCGCCAGCACAATGACCGCATATGGTCGTGAAACGACAATGCTTCGCAAAATGTCCGAAGGCAAGGCATTTGAAGCACTGAAGAACTCTAACGTAGTCAGTGATCCCACAAGCATAATAATTTATATATATAAATTTATCTTTTAGTAAGGAAGTGCGGATATCAGGAGTGACCTCGATCACGCAGTTAGTGGTGCGCCGATTATCCTTCGGGGGAAAGATGTACACAACCCTGACCTCAGGCGCATCAAAATCCCCCAAGTTCAGGGTAATCAGATCCTCCTTAATCTCCTCCCTGGACATACTGCAAGGCACTCCGCGAATTAATAACCTAGGGTTGACCTTACCCTCCTGCTCTAGTCTGAGACCCGCGTCTTCAAGTTCGCAAGAACCTTTTATTTTGGGCAGATCCACTGAGAGTGCCTCAATTCGCACACCGTTGTTCCTGGCTGACGAAATTCTGTTGACTTTCAAGTTGTAGTCAGATGGCCTGATGGTCCTCTGAAGCGCATCCCTAGTCTCCCTAGACGTTTTGTACTTCGTGGAGAAGTTCTCCCTAGGCGTAACAATCAAGTTGGTGGTACGTGGCACCTCAATAGAGGAGCCGCGAGCCACCCGCACGCGCGATTGCCCCGAAGCTACCGCCGCATAAAAGGGCACAGAGGAAGCACCGGCATTTCCCTGCCCAGTAGACGTAGAGTCAGCACTCGAGCGAGCTGTTAGTTTGTCACAGGCATCAGACAAGGCATCGCTTACAATACTCTTAACTGTCTCCGCAAAGTTAAACTGCTGAGAATTGCATTCAATCATACTAAGATATGCCACCGAGAGTTCATCAAACGCTTCTTTACAAGCACGAAAGGCAGAATCAATTTGGGTCCTCTTGTCAAGAGACTCTTTACTAGACAGAAGCTGCCTCGACACATTGTCGTGATGCCTGTTTAGAGATTGCCTCAGGGCATTAACCCTAGAGGCATTTAAAGCAGTATTTTGTATTACATCCGCCGCTGTTGGCAAACTCGACGCCGATGATACACGAGAAAGACCTTTTGACTTGTTTATATTTTCCATCCGCCCGCCGCCGTCTGAATCAGCATGGGTGGGAGAAGTCGAGTCCGTCGTCCTCTCCGGGTTCGGCATGCCGTCCGAAGGAGCCAATAGAAGGTGTCAGCGCATGCGCCCCGCACTCAGATTCCGTCAAGAGAAACCAAGTTCCAGAAAAATTCAATCCAGATCCACCGTAAAATATAGGAAAATACCTCTGAGAATCCAGTGATCAGCTCAAAAGCAGAAAGAAATGGCAAGCAAACAAGCTCTACAATCCATGCACTAGAACAAGAAGGCCCCGAAGGGCAGTAGGCAGCAGAAAATGTTCTCAAAATGCAGAGCGATATACAACACGTCTTAGCATACTCACATGCGCAGAGAGAGGGGTTGGCGGGGGACGGGGGACCGGCGACGTCGCGGCGGGGGAAACTCCGTCCTCCGGGGCTCCTGCCGTTCCCGCCCCTCCGCGGGAGACCAGGGACTGGGCCCTTGTAGTAAAGAGGGGGAAGAAGAAGGGCGGACAGGCGCCGACGACGGGAGGGGGAGCCTGAACCAAGGGGCCGATTCCCGCGCTCCACAGGGGCAACGGGGCCGGGAAGCCGGTCCCCAAGACCCCGGGAGGTGCCGCGGTCCGAAAGCCGCTTCCCACACCCGGGGCGAATACACCGGCCAAGGGGAAGGCGGGGGAGCCGGGACCTCGACGAGGCCCAAGAAGAGGAGGGTTCCGCGTACGTCAGCCGTAACGCTAACGTGTCCGGCTGGCGAATACGCCGACAATATGGCGTTGGTGCGCTCGGCCATCGCGCTCGCGGACCTGGGGATTGGGGCCGTCGACATGAAGAGGACGGCGTCCAACGCCCTCAACATCGAGATCGCGGGCCCAGGTAACGCTGAGAAGGCGGACGTCCTGGCCGCCAGGATGAGGGAAGTCCTGGCGGGCAGAGAGGGCGTCAGAGTCGCCCGCCCGGAGATTATGGGCGAGGTTCGACTCAGTGGACTCGACGACTCCGTCCGCGAGGAGGACATCCGGGCGGCGCTGGCGTCGAGGGGGGAGGTGCCCCCCTCGAGTATACAAGCCGGCCCACTGAGGCGGGCGCCGAGCGGACTGTACACCGCATTCGTGAGGTGCCCCCTCACCGCGGTCAACAAGCTCGCAAAGGAGGGTCGCATAAGCATTGAATGGGCGCGCGCCAAATTATAGGTGCTAGAGAAGCGCCCACTCCAATGCTTTAAGTGCTTGAAGCAGGGGCACACACGAGCTACGTGCCTCAACGAGGCGGACCGCACCGGTTGTTGTTACCGGTGTGGTGCCGCCGGACACCAGGCCCGGGTGTGCGAGGCCCCGCTAAGGTGCGTGGTGTGTGCCGAAGCGGGCCGACCCAGCCAACACCGGGTGGGCGGGAAAGCCTGCCCTGGAGCCGGAAAGAGGAGAAGCGGTGCGCCGCCGAAGAGGAGGAGCGATAAAACGGCGCCCCCCCCCCCCCCCCAAGGAGAACAGAGGCGTCACAACCTCCGGAAAGACGCCTGCGAACAAACGCAGCGGTGGCGGGAACGGGCGCGCAGGGCCGGCCTCCGCGGGCGTCCCCCCCTCCAAAAAACCCCCTATCAGGAGCGTGGAAATGCCCCCCTGTACGGTCAGGCTGACCGTACCGCCGGGGTGGGGTGGAGGGGGGTCCGCCGTGGAGGCGATGGAGGTGGACGTGCCTGTGGTGCCTGAGAAGGCTGGAACGTCCGGGGAGCCTTCTGTGACGAGGGCGGATACGGTTCCCTCTGGGGAACCCACCCCAGTGGGGAGTGAGATGGGCGAGGGGGAGGACCTTGGACCTTGGACCTGTGATGCCCCCTCGTCAGCTACAGGCAAATCTCAACCATGCCCGCGCCGCCCAGGACCTGTTCCTGCATACAATGGCGGAGCGCGGATGTGGCTTGGGGCTGGCGGCGGAGCCGTTCCGCGTGCCGGCTGGCCACCCCTGCTGGGCCGCGGACACCATCGGCTCCGTCGCCATAACATGGCGGGACACGCCGCAGTCCCCCCCGTGCTCGCGATCTGAGTGCGGGAGGGGCTTCGTGGCAGTTAGATGGGGGCTCATCTCCGTCGTGGCGAATTATGCCCCTCCGAGTTTGGGCCTGGTTGAGTTTGAGGGGGTGCTGCACGACATAGACGCGTGCGTGCGCAGGCACCTCCTCCTCTCTTCGGGCCGGGTTATGGTGGCCGGGGATTTCAACGCGAAAAGCACCCTGTGGGGCTCCCCGGCCACTGATCGGAGGGGTTACATCCTCGAGGGATGGGCGTCGGCCCTCGGTCTGTGCCTGTTGAACACGGGCCGGGAGGGTACGTGCGTGCGGCGGCGGGGGTCATCGATAGTCGATCTGACCTGGGCAAGCCCCCCCGCGGCGCGTCTCGTGCACGACTGGGGGGTGGCGACGGACAGGGAAACCCTGTCCGACCACCGCTATATCGAGATGGTGGTCGAAGCTGCCCCCCGGGACGTGTTGGACCGACGCCGGGCCACGGAGCTGCCGCGACGGAGATGGGCGGTAAAGAAGTTGGACCCGGATCGCCTGCGCGCGGCGATCACGGGTCTGACCTGGGGCGAGGAGGCGGTGCGCTGCGACACGGGGGAAGTCGTGGATGTCGACAGGGAAGTCGAGGAGCTGCAGGGCATCATGTCGAAGGCGTGCGACATTGCGATGCCCCGCGTAGGCAGGCTTCCCCCAAGGCGCGCCGCATACTGGTGGACGGAGAACATCGCCGAACTTAGGCGATCCTCCGTCCACGCCTGCAGGGAGTGGCTGCGGGCCAAGGCGGGCCGCGGCGGCCGCGATGTAGAGGAGACTGGGGAGGCCTGGCGTTCTGCCCGTCAGAGCCTCTCCAGAGCGATAAGAGCGGCCAAGGAGAGGGCCTGGGAGGAGCTCCTTCAGACGCTCAATGAGGATCCGTGGGGGCGTCCCTACAAGATGGTTCTGAACAGATTGAGACCATGGACGCCCCCGTTGACGGAAACCCTCGATCCCCAATTTGTCGACAGGGTCGTCGACACGCTCTTCCCTGCCGACCGGGGCGGGGCTGTCCTCTTCCTCGGGATCTCGGACCCCGGGTGGAGCGACGAGCTGGGGGTCACGAGGGACGAGCTGGAGCGAGCTCTCCGCAGGGTCAGGAAGGGTAAAGCACCTGGCCCTGACGGCGACCCCGGGAAGGCCTGGACCTTGGCCGCTGGGGGACTGACCGACAGGCTGTTACGGATATTTACCGAATGCCTTAGGGTCGGTCGGTTCCCCGCAGAATGGAAGGAGGCCAGTCTTGTCCTCCTGCCAAAGGCGGGCAAGCCCGCTGGGTCCCCGTCCGCTTATCGGCCGATATGCCTGCTGGACGAGGCGGGCAAGATTTTTGAAAGAGTCATTGCCGAGCGCCTCGTCCGGCACCTGTCTCGGAGTGAGAGGTCGGGCCTCTCCGACGATCAATTTGGCTTCCGTGCGAGGAGGTCTACGATAGACGCGATACTTCGCGTCGTTTCTCGCACGGAAGCGGTGACAGACGGGGGCGGGGTCGCGTTGGGCATATCATTTGACGTGTCCAACGCGTTCAACTCCCTGCCCTGGTCGGTCATAGGAGAGGCCCTGGTGAAGTTCGGCGTCCCACCCTACTTGATTGGGGTGATCGCCGACTACTCCCGGGACAGGAGGCTCAGGTTCGCCGTTCAGGACGGGGTCCTCAGGACCAGGGTCGTGGAGAGGGGAGTCCCACAGGGGTCCGTGCTCGGGCCCCTGTTGTGGATAATAGCATACGACCTGGTCCTGCGGGCTGCTCTCCCCGCTGGGTGTTGGCTCTCGGGTTACGCGGACGACGTGTACCTGGGAGTCGGCGGGGAGACGTGTGGACTGTCCTCCTCGTCAGAGGAGGAGGAGGACGGGACACAGACGTGGCAGGAGGCGGTGAGACTGGCCAATGTGGCGGCGGCAACGGTGGTGCGCCTCATCAGAGGGCTGGGCCTCGAGGTGGCCCCGCAGAAAACCCAGGTTACGGGTTTTTACAACCGTGCTCTGCGGGGTCCACCACCGCCAGCGGGGCTCAGTGTGACGGTTGAGGGAGTCCGCGTCCCGGTCACCCCCCAGTTGAAATATCTGGGGGTGTGGCTTCACGCAACGGGGAGCTTCGGCGAGCACATCGCCCGTACGGTCCCAAGGGCTCTGGGCATTGCCAACGGTCTGGCCAGGCTGTTGCCCAACTTGGGTGGCGCCGGCGGGCATGTGCGTCGCCTCTTTGCAGGGGTGGTCCACTCCGTACTGTTGTACGGGGCGCCCGTGTGGGCGGACGAGGTATGTGGGAACGTCCGCCTACGTAGGAGGCTTGAGGCCGCCCAGCGAATCATCGCTAACCGGGCGGCCAGGGCGTACAGGACCGCCTCGCATGTGGGGGCGACGGCCCTCGCGGGTATCCCCCCGATCGATCTGCTCGCCAAAGCGCAGGCGAACACTTACAGGAGGATTAGGCGGATCGAGTCGGGGGGCGGCATTGTGGTGCCGAGGGCGAGGGCCGCGCTGAGGCTCCAGGCCCGCGAGACCCTCCTCCGCGAGTGGGGCGCTAGGCTCGCGGATCCCCGCCTAGCGGGGAGGAGGGTCAGGGAGGCCATCGGCCCATTCCTCAAGGAATGGGCGAATCGTAAGGGACGCGGACTCACGTTCCACGCGGTGCAGGTGTTTACGGGACACGGATGTTTCGGCGAATACCTGCACCGCTTCGGGAAGGAGCGCACCGCGCGCTGCCACCACTGCCCGGGGGAGGCAGACACGGCGCAGCACACTCTGGAATCCTGTTCAGCGTGGGAGGAGCGGCGCCGTGTCCTCCGGGCGGTCATTGGGAGGGATCTCTCCCTCGCGGCTGTTGTTGCGGCGGCAGTCGGGCCCGAGGGGGAGGAAAAGTGGAGAGCCTTTACCTCCTTCAGCGGCAATGTAATGTCGCAGAAGGAGGCGGCGGAGCGGATTAGGAGGGGGAAAGTTGCCCCCCCCCCTCCTTCTTCAGAGGAGGACAACTGGAGTGGGGGTGACGGTGGTCAGCCGCCGCAGCCTCCACCCCTGCGTCGGCGTGCTCTGCGCCGCCGACGCGCTCGTGGCGACCCTCCCCCACCGGGGAGGCCGGGTGGCGGAAACGGTGGTGGGTCGTCCTCGTCCTCGCCGCCGAGGAGACGCCGACGCATACTACGCGGCCGCGCTTCCGCGTTGGTGGCCCCGGCTGTTGAAACGGGGAGCGACAGTGGCGATGGGGAGCTGTTGCCGTCGCGGCCGTTACGCGGCGGTCCCCTCGCCGTTGCCCCGGTCGGGGCAGATAGATGACGCCGCGGGGGGGGGGGGTGCTCAGATAGGCATCTTGTCCCCCTCCCATCGGGCGTGCCTGGGGCACGCTGATCGGTAGCACGAAGGGCTTCCGCAAGGGAGGCACCCCCCTCTCTTTTCTTTGTGCGGGGTGGGGGTGGAATAGCGCCACCCCTCCTCTTGCCATCTCTGCATCGGGGGCGAGGGAGGGTTGGCCGCCACTGGAGGCTCGGCGCGCGGGCGGGGCTACCGTGCGCCCGGATCTACAACCCCCCGGTGCGAGGGGTGGTGGTTCGGAGCGGGTGTCCCTCCGATCCGCCACGCGAGCTGTTGTTGGCCTATTAGGCCGGTGACTAAATAAGTCCCGGAATAGGCGCCCAGGTCAGTGGGCGTGGCGCGGGGGGGGGGGGCTCCAGATGAATCAGTGCGTTTCCTGGAGCCTCCCCAATCGCAAATGCGCCGAGACGGACACCCGCGGGGTTTTAGCCGGTAGGCTATGCATGCAGGATCGAGAGCGATGTGCTATGCATAGAATCCGGCACTCCCCTCGCCTCTCCCCGGAGGCGGGGGGGTCTTCCCCCTCCTCTGTCATAGAGGGGGCTACTGGGTAAACCGGGCTTCGGCTTGGGATCCCAGTAGTGGAAGATTTCCCCCGCGTCAAAAAAAAAAAAAAAAAAGTGTACTAGGTCTCACAAACCGCGTTAAGCCTACCTCGTCTTTTTTTTTTTTTTTTTTTTTTGACGCAGGAGAAATCTTCAACTACTGGGATTCCTGGGGCTAAAAGTCCCAGGTTTACCCAGTAGCCCCTTTCGGGGAAGACCCCCCCGGCCTTCGGGGAGAGGCATAAGCGGGGGGAGTGTGGGATTGTATAGCATGCACATCGCTCACGATACTGCATGCATACCCTGCCCACTAAAACTCCTGCGGATGTCCCTCACGGCGCTCGTTGTCATGGGGAGCCCCGGGAAACGCACTGATTCTTCCGGGGCCCCCCAGCGCCAGGCCCAGACATGGGCGCCAACCCAGGAGACGCCGCCGGCGTCTCCCCCGGCTCCTTGAAGCCGCCTCCTGAGACCACCGCGGCGGAATGGGGGGACATCCACCCAGACCGCCGCCCCTCTAGCAGGGGTGGGTTATGCTGCGGGCGTGCGGTAAACCCCGCCCGCACGCCCGCTTCACCCCCGCGGTCACCCCTTATTTTTTTTGGGGGGGGGGGGGACCCGTATGTACGGCCGTTGGCCGGCGTCGCCGACGGCAACGGCCTCCTCACCTTTCGAGGGGGGGGGGCGAAGGGGGGAGAAGATACCTCCTGTGCGCACTAACTGTGCCCTTCTCCCCCCCGGCACTGTCATGTGCTGTCCCCCCCCCCCCCCCCCCGAAACCGGAGTCGCGACGGGGGAGCCGCTTCTGGGCCTGCGCCGTCGTAAAAAATAACGCCGCCGCCGTGGTGGCGGCGGCGGTCTGCGGCCCGGATCCACCCCGTCGCTCCAGTTGCTGTCACTGGAGGGGGGTGGAGCTTTCCCCCTCCTGACGCGTTCGGCTGCCTCCTTCTGCGACATGACTGCGCCGCAGAAGGAGACGAACGCCCTCCATTTGACCTCGCCCTCCTCTCCCCCGGTCACCGCCGCGGCGATGATGGTCGGGAGGGCGAGGTCGTCTCCTATACTTGCCCGGAGGACACGGCGCTGCTCCTCCCACGCTGGGCGAAACTCCAGCGTATGCTGCGCCGTGTCTGCCTCCTCCGGGCAGTGATGGCAGCGCGTGGCGCGCTCTTTCCCGATCCGGCACAGGTAATCCCCGAAGCACCCATGTCCGATGATCACCTGCGCCGTGTGGAACGTAAGGCCTCTCCCCTTACGCTCCACCCACTCCCCGAGGACCGGCCGGATGGCCTCCCTAACCCTCCTGCTCCACAACTGGGGGTTCTTGAGGAATTCCTCCCATTCTCGCAAGAGGGTCGCTTTGGCCTGGAGCTTCAGTGCCCTCTTAACCCTCGCCGTGATGACACCCCCCCCCCCCCGTCCCTGATCGCCTTGGTCCGCGTGTACACGCGTGTATGTGACCTGGCGACCAGGTGAATCGGGGGGATTCCGGCGAGGGTAGTCGCCCCCACGTGTGACACGGTCCGGTAGGCCCTGGCTCTGTTGGCTATAAGCCTTTGGACCGCCGCCAGCTGCCCACCAAGGCGTGCATCTCTGCCCACCTTCTCCTCCCACACCGGTGCTGCGTACAGCAGCACCGAGTGGACCGTTGCCACGTAGAGGCGACACACGCTCCCGCTGGCCCCGCCAATATTTGGCAGCAGCCTGGCCAGGCTATTGGCCACTGCCCTCGCCTTCGCGACCATGCGGGCAACGTGCTCGCCGAAGCTCCTTCTCCGATCGATCCAGACTCCCAGGTATACGAGGTGGGGAGTGATCGGGACCTCTGTCCCTTCCACCCGGACGCTGAGTCCTCCCGGTAGTGACCCCCCCGCAAGGCGGCCATGGAACATTGTCGCCTGTGTTTTATGGGGGCCACTTTCAGGCCCAGCGCCCGGATGGCGCGCACCACACTCGCCGCCGCCACGTTGGCCAGCCTGATAGCCTCCTGCCAGCCCTCCCCGCTGACTCCCAGGAATATGTCGTCGGCATACCCCGTGAGCCAGCATCCTCTGGGGAGGGCCACCCCGAGGACCAGGTCGTAGGCGATGATCCACAGCAGGGGTCCCAACACCGACCCCTGCGGAACACCGCGCTCAACGAGCCCGACCCTCAGGACCCCGTCCTGGTCCGTGTACCTCAGGCCCCTGTCCCGGAAATAGTCTCCGACGACCCTGATGAGGTAGGGAGGGACGTCAAACCTCACTAACGCCCTCCCTATCACCTCCCAGGGGAGGGTGTTGAAGGCGTTGACGACGTCGAACGACACCCCCAACACCACTCCCCCCTCCTCAATCTCGGCCTCCGCGCGGGAGAGGACGCGCCTGATCGCGTCCACGGTTGACCTCCCCGCACGGAAGCCGAATTGGTCGTCGGAGAGACCTCTTTTCTCACCCCGGGACAGGTGCTGGACGAGGCGCGCGGCAATGATCCTTTCGAAGATCTTGCCCGCCCCGTCCAGCAAGCACACGGGCCTGTACGCGGACGGGGAATCCGCGGGCTTACCCGCCTTTGGCAGGAAGACCAGGCTGGCCTCCTTCCATCTTTTGGGGAACCGGCCGGTGCGCAGGCATGCGGTAAAAACTTCCCGCATCCATCCGGCCAGTTCCCCCGCGGCCAAGGTCCAGACCTTGCAGCCGGAGGCAGCATCGGGGACGAAGCTGTCAGAATCGGCGACCGGAGGAGACGACGGTAGGGCCGACCTGACGGACTGGGCGCAAGCAGCGTCCAAACACCGTGTGTGAGCGAGCGCGCTCACACATACGTTCATAATTTTCCCGCCTTAGATAGCGTAAATTTCGTTATTATAGTTTATTTTGTTCACTTATCACCTTCACGAGTGATTTATAAGTGCCCGTTGGCACATTGATATATTTATGTTTTATTTTACTAAAGCTGGGATAAAATTATGTTACAATAACTTAGTTTATTTTGCGTGTGTTATTAAAGGCCACTCATGGCAATTGAAGATTATTTATGTTCCCTTTTCCTTTCATTCTGATTTTCGATCACGTATGTAAGTCGATTCGATTCGAACGTTGATGAGAAGCTTTCCAACGACGCGATACAATAAGATAAGGGGATAACCCCGCAATTCAGAGTTATAGCGCGTCAGCGCGTACTTTTACACGCGTCCGAGCGTGTTGCAGCCGAATAGATGCGTTGTGCCGGAAAGTCACGTCACATAGGGATTTCGCGTTACATATCGCCGCGAGGCGACTCATGAGCGTCATTAGGACGTCAGCGAATATAGCGATCGCGAGTACGATCAACTTTCAGGCATGTGCTAGGAAATCACGGCACGTGCATGGTTCGGGTAAACTAACGTCAGCAACGTGTTACTAAGATGCCAATTAAGGCATAATTAACGATTAATTATAATTTTGAACCATGTGCCGGAAAATCGTGGCGCACGACTTGTATGACTAAATGGCCATCGGGAATGGTCTGCGGAGGTCCTAAATAGCATAACTAGCGACTTTCGTCCTGATCCGACCTGGGTGCCGAAAACACCCACTACGGACACCTTCCCCTGGAACAACCGTGTGCGCACATCTCTAAGGGTCACCAGGAGTGCAGCGCACCGACTCCCGTCGACCTCCGACGAATGTGCCGGAAGTTCGACTCCAGGACCATCTACGGGGAACGGACCACCAGGTCCGGCAAGGGAAAGGCAAGGGATGCCTTTTCGAGCCCATTGCGAGTCCCAATATCGTGATCCCGTTTCGATCTAATCGATGTGCCCGAAAAACCCTGGCACACATGTATAATGTTAATAAAGTTATTGCCAAGGTTATTAGAAAATGTCAAATAACGCTAATATCGCGGTCCCGCTTTGATCCGTTCAATGTGCCCGAAAAAACCTGGCACACGAGTGCAACGTTAATAAAATCATCCCGAGGGGCATTAAGAGCTGCCAAATAACATTAACATCGAAGTCCTGTCCGAATCCGATGTATATATTCGGAGTTCCCAGCACATGCGACTCCACCTGTAAAACATCAGTTTTGGCATATCCGGGGAGTAGCCATCATCGGGTTAGGCAAAGGCTAGCGAGATCTGTCGTATTTTGTAAAGAAATATACGCCAAGACGTATATCTCCGAAAACGAGATAAATTCACGAAAACGTATAAAAGCGTATATCTTCGTATTTAATTTTCAGCGAGCGATAATTCCATCGCATTCCTGCGTGTTTACGAAAAGTTGTTTGTCAGATACGCGTATACCGTCATACGACGATCACGTGATCGCCGATGGTCCGATGTGAATAACAAGAGTGGGGGTGCCGCCCAGGAGGGGACGTACGCCGTTGCGAATTATCGATCCTGGTTAGTCCGCCGGGAGATGTAATGCCGTTAACACGTATTCTCACAACCACCGGGGAGACCCGCGAACGGAGCGATATCCGATGTGTCGCGAAACATGTAACGTTTCCGACACTTATAAAATTTGTGCGCGATATGTGCGTTACAATAAGGGAGTCTATCGGGAGAGCTGGTACCGACAACACGTATCCGTTATAGCTCTTGTAACAACCGGTGATCCCGCGTACGGAGCGATATCCGGATAACCGCGAACATCTTAGTATTTCGCGACGTTACGAAATTGTACGAGATATACGCGAAGCGAGTATACGTGACTGACGGGAGAGCGTTCATCGTATATGACACGACTCTCGATACAACCGCGGATCCGACATACCGTGCGATATCCGACAATTATTCGCCAAACGTGTGTGCGAGCGACACTTGTGAAATTTTCCGATTTCGACATCCGTGTACAAAACCAAGGACAGTCATACGGGAGGATACTGAGTATTCTCGTGACAACCGATTGTTCGGGATTCACAGTTCAATATTCCGTATTTCGGGATCTTATTTTCGCGTTGCGGTATACCGCGAGATTTGACAACGTCGCGGCAGTCGTGTTGACAGCCGCGCGTACAAAAGCTCCACGAGTCGGTCACGCTCCCAAATTCCTGAGTCGCGTGGTTTTCGCGTCCGGCGTTCTGCGTGCCGATCGGGAGAGCTCAGTTCGAGTTTTGCGAGCAAGCGAAGTATAGTGGATACCAAATCGTACACGAGTGCGAGGATAATTGTACATTCCGACGCTCTGTAACCAGTTTAAGTTTCGAGTCTTTCCGCTCTCGCTACTTGCTCGATCTCGATCTCCGCGAGCGCGAATCTATCGCGTCGGCGTGCGGACACAACGTCCCATAATTATTCGCGGTACAAGATTTCCGTCCGGCTCCGCGTCAAGATCTCCGTTAATATTAGAGCCCTCGCGCGCGGTGCAAGATTTCCGTTACCTCCGCGTCAAGATTTCCGCGTCAGTGGTTCGCACGCCAAGACATTGTGCTCGCGTATTTACTTGGCGATTATCGCCCTCAAGGACATTAAGTGTTCGGGCTTATTAATCGCAAAGCGGTACAGTGGTGCGCGTTGCATTGTGCTTGCGGCTATTGATATATGCAATCACGCCTGTACGGACATAGTTTCCAAGTGACGTTTTGCGTTCTACGATATCAGAGGTGCTCAATGCTCTTGCATCGACACTGAGTTGTAACCATTTCTTTTGTTGACATTTTGACAAATATATTAATTGACTGTTAATACTCGCGAGTGATTATTGAGAGTGCCCGCTTCACCGTCGAGCCTTCCGACAAGGTGATCCCAGTGATCCTCATTAATCCCGAACATAAAATTTGGTCCTTCGAGCCGGATCGACGTGAAGAAATCTCTTCACTCTCACACTTCGCGAGTTATTCAACAGTGCCAGTCATCATGTCGACTCTTGAGGAGTTGATCTCCTTACAAGATCAATTAATGAACTCAGTGTCGCGTGCCTTGCCAAATTTCAAAAAACTTGGCCAATTGAAAATGACACCTGCTGTCACACGACAACGGCTTGCCATACTCAAGGAAACTTTCCGAGAGGTGAGGGAGCTGGAAGGCAAGATTCAACTCAAGGCGGATGAGAAGGCGAAGACATCGGTGCCGTACTTCGTTAAAAGATGCTTCCTCGAATGCGAGGACAACTACAACGAAGCTGCGGACTACATGGCAGACATCTTAGCGAAAAGCGAATCGACGGATCAACCTGTAGCGGGTAGCGTGAGTCGTCCAAATGATTTTTCGCGACAACCGTACTCGCATTTGCCTACGATTAATTTACCGTCGTTCGATGGAGCTTTCGAGAAGTGGGAAGGTTTCCGCGATAAATTCAAGTCAATGATTCACGACGATCCTAGTTTGTCGGATTTAAAACGTCTCCATTACTTGTGTTCTTGTTTGAAAGGAGACGCTAGTAACGCGCTTCACGACATTAATATTACCGAAGCCAATTTTGTGATTGCGTGGAATCGACTTGTATCTCGTTATGAGAATAAGCGAAAATTAATAACGCATCGGTTGCACGCGTTGTTCAATTTGCCGAGCGTTAATTCTGAAAGCTCCAAAGATCTTCGTGATCTTCGTGATCAAGTTAATAAATCATTATATTCGTTAAGAAACCTCGGTCGTCCGGTAGACCAGTGGGATGATGTCATTGTGTTTCTCATCGTGCAAAGACTTGATAAATCTACCAAAAAAGCATGGGAAATGAAACTCGGTAATTCCAACGAGTATCCGAAATTTAACGAGCTTAACGAATTTCTCGAGTCGCGAATTTGTGCGTTGGAGGCGATCTCACCGATACCGCCAAAGGACTCGTCTAAAACGGCTCGAGGAAAATCCCTCGCGTCTCACTCGACCGCCGCCGGTCAACTTTCGTGTCCCAAATGTAAAGCAAATCATTTGCTACACCAATGTTCAACCTTTTTAAATTTAACTCCGTCGCAACGCTTCGAATTTGTTAAACAATGTAAACGCTGCATTAATTGCTTTAGTGCAAAACATTCGTCTGTGAAAAGTTGCACGAATTCCTATGTCTGTAAACAGTGTAATAAAAAGCATCACACATTGTTACATTTCGAAGCGTCGACGTCACCTTGCGAAACCGAACAAGCGTCATCCTCCGC